>OY796656.1:105685469-105904537 GCA_963680705.1 Rhagium mordax | reverse complement strand
ATAATTCAAGAATTTGCCATAATTGCTATACTGCATGAGGAAGCAAATTATCAACCCATGCACTGGACTGTGCAAAAAGTGTGTAATTCAGAACCCAGTGCAGAAAAAAGAATTTCGAGACAATTGTCCAAATGAAACACAATGTCGCAATTGTCTTACCATACTCAAAAGAACGAATTTTGGTATATATCGAGACGTATGTGAAGCTTGCAAAGCAGACCAACCACAATTAAGACAACGATGCGTGTACTGTAGTAAGTACGAGGACAATTGTTGGAACAACATTTGCATAAAATGTATGTCAGGGGCACTCATCTTGTGTGATCGCATTGGTGTGTTTTATAGTAGTTGGACTCACCATAATAGGGACTGTTGGTGTCTTAATTATAAATAAATTATATTATTTGTATATATGTATGTGTGTATGTAATATATATTATAACCATAAACTGTAAATATATTTTTAGTATTGTAATAACATATTATTTTGTAGGAAACTTTTAAAATTATACAAAAAAAAAAAATGATTATTTTTAATTTTTTTACAATTTAAAATGAAGGAAATAAATTAAATAAATATTTAAGAGTTTATTAAGTAAATAAATGTATTAAATGACTTACAATTAATTTATTTACTAAAACTATTATTAAATTATTTACAATGTTTAATTTATATGGATGCCTAATCTGTTCCCTCGCAGACATTATCGCACTCTATCAAGAGCTGATAATCTGACCAGTGGCTCTGGTCAGGTGATGGCTGGCCGTCTGGATCGTAGAACACCGTTTCCATAGACCATGCTGATGGTGATGTTGCCCTATCAGTGCTGCTGTCCGGGGGGTTATCTTGGTCTCCCTGGTCCTCGCCTAGATTCTCACCTATCCAATAAGATGAAGGTGATATTGGTCTGTCGTCAATGCTATCTGGGGTAGCTTGGTCATCCTGGTCCTCTTCGTCTTCCTGGTCCTCTTCGTCTATCGAATACGATGGAGGTGACCGTTCCCACCAATCACTGCTGTCTGGGTCGTATTCACTAGGCATTGACCAGGTCGATGACGTTGATTTTGAGTCGGTGCTGGAGGAGACGCAATTTACTTGAGAAGTGTCCATGATGTTAATAATTTTAAATCTGACAAACAAGAGCGTTGCTGTGTGTTATATAAAGCAAACTAATCTCCACCCCCAGCAGTGGCGCCTCCTACAAACATTACTTTACAGGCACCTCTATTATTGATGATGGAGAGGGGGTAAACATTTAATGTATAGTGTTTTACTGAATCAATGAATAAGTCAGGTTGGCCGAGTGGTTAAGGTGTCAAACTTCACTAATTAAAATTCATAATAACACGTATCCTATGATTGGATATGAATACCCCCTCTATTATTTTAGAGTGACTCCCTCCCCACACTACTATATATATGGGAGTAATATTAAACCAAACTTAGTTGCATTTACTATTTCTATCTATATACCACGTATCGAAATGGCAAATCCATCTATTATATCTATTCTAAGACGGTTGGCGCAAGAAGATTCCAATAATTGGATGCTGTTTAATCATGAGGCTGCGGAGATGGGGGTACCTGCTGAGGCTGTGGAGATTGGAGCACCTGCTGATGTTGATGCCAATGGTGCCAACATCGATATCCAGGAAGTCATCGAAGGCGGCGAAAATGGTATAGTGGACGATGGAGTCGACGAAATGGTGGACGATGGTATAGAAGTCGATGTTGCGGACCTCATCGAGGAAGACCAGCACGAGATGGCTTTCCAGATAAAAGATATGGTGGCTGGTACAATGGACAAGGTGTGTGCTACAGCGGCCTTCGTTGTGGTATGCAGCATTGACCAGGGAAAATACTTTATGTGCACTAGGTGCTACGTATCGTATTCTCGCATGGTCGTAGAGGGGGCTGTTCACCAACACGCAAGTCTGCACAACACGGTTGAGTGGTGGGACGTACCTACCATAAAGTGCAAAGCTTGTGGCGATGACACAGTGACAGTCGGTGCCATCGAAGGTTGTTTTGTGTGCAATAATACTGGAAAAAGAACAGTACCCATATAATAATATTAGATTTTCTAGTTTGTACTTTTTTATATTATTTTTTATGTTTGTTTAATTTTTAATTATATTTAATTAATTTTATGTTTTATGTTATATGTATATTTGTATCATTCTTATAATATAGATTGTAGGAAAATAAAAAGGAATTAAAACATTTATGTGTATGTTTATTATCTTTCAAGTGTTAAAAAAAAAAAAAAAAAAAAAAATGATTATTTTTAATTTTTTTACAATTTAAAATGAAGGAAATAAATTAAATAAATATTAATAAAGTATATTCATTTTATTATTCATTTGTGACACATATTAAAATATTTCAATCGACATAACTATATAATGATACATTAATATATTTTTCTAGTTAATGACAATTTTAAACAATAGAAGCTATATCAACCACGAATTGTGTTCTACAGATAGCCCCAACCACTTTACCAGCACTTTATTTCCTTTCTTCTTTAATACATTTTCAACTAGATACACATCGGGGTATTTTGCTTTTAGTAGCTCCATTTCATAAAAACATCCCTTGATTGGGTGTCCAAACAAGTCTTCTATCAGGTAAGTTGTGGGATTTGTTATGTTTATTTTGGTAATTTTAAAAAGTTCTGTTGAAAAGTTCGGTGTAAACCCTTTATCAAATACACCTTTATACTTGCTAATACGAACTATATCACCGAGATGAAATTTCGGTTTCAGAGCAATCTTAATATAATTATATACGTTTAAATGTGTAGTTGGTTTGACATCAATGGGCTTTCTGCCAGTTGTACGATGGACTTTGTCATTGTAACTTTTTGTAACGTTTGGTAGGATATCGAGCCATTTATATTTACCCATAGCTGAGAATTCTTTATACAACCAATTTTTTAATGTGCGGATTACTCGCTCAACAATTGCTGCTTTTTTTGTGCTATACGTAGAATAATGATTAATTTCGTGCCGCTTCATTAATGCGGAGAACTTTCTGTTATAGAATTCAGTACCATTATCGGTCTGTAAATTTCTCGGTGAATAATTTGCTTCTTGAATAATAGTCTGCATAGCCTTGGTAACTTCTACAGCTGCTTTATTTTTAATAGGTTTGGTCCATACGTACTTGGAATAGCAGTCAATCACTACAAGAATATAACGATACCCTCTATTTTTATCAGCGTATGGCTGCATTTCAGCTAGGTCTGCTTGCCACAAATCACCAAACCCCTTAATTATGGTTCGCCTTCTACGAAAATTTCGTCGAGCATTTCTATGTAACTCGTTAACAACTTGTAATTTTTCGCTGCTAACCTCCATTATAAAATTGTCTTCAGCTATATATCAACTTCAGGCATTAGTTCTGGTGGAAATGCTAGGCCTCCGGATTGCACCTTCTTTGGTTGGAGTTCGGTGGCAATATGCTCTAATTTAGAGATTCTAGTGATTAAAGTATTGCGATTGTTTATGGCCGAACGTTTAACTTCAGAAATTGCTTTATCAACATATTTCCTCATTTCTATTTTCATTTTCTGCATCATCTCATTATTTTGTTTATTGAAAATAGCGCGATTTTCTTCTCCACTTCTTATAAGTCCAACATCAACATATTTTTTCATTTCCCCAATAATTACATCGGTTGTATCAAAAATAGCTTTGGCAGCATTTTCATCATTTGTTTGTAGACGCTTGTTAACGTAATTACATGTTGCACCATCTTGATCATCGACAGGTTCCCCTAAATTTTTTAAACGCTTATTTTCAATATCATAGTGATTATCTCTGGTAAGTTTAAAACCCACGCCAGGTAATCCACGATGGGCTATTAACTTACTCGCACTAATTCTTTTGCTGCGTCCAAATTTGTCGATAGTGTTTACAGTAGACATTTCTGACTGCATCTGATCCAGTTTATAAAATTTCAGACTATATAATACTTATTAAGTATAATGATACTATGTTTATTTCATCTTTAATACACTATTTTTTCTTCCCTAAGTTCTGATATTATTTCTATTATTTCATTGTCGTGGTTGTTATTTCCCGCTATTTTCGAACTCCATAGTAGACGTAGACGATCCACGAGTTCGCTGGGTTTATTCCAAAAAATATATTCTTTATCTTTATTTCTGTACAATTTGTGGGTAGGTACACGTTTTAAGCCGTGACCACTTGTTGACGATCGTGTCGCAATTGTAGAAGATGTTAATGGTTTGATAATTTTGTGAAATTTTCCACGCTTAGTAGTGTTATAGCCATTCGCTACATCGAATTTTTTGTAAGGTGCCTTTGTTTTTCTTAGTATTTCTCCATATATCTTACTCCATTCATCATCGAGAACACCCTCTCTATTATCATCTAAAATTGTTGGGCGTTTTAGAAATATTAGATCGTACAATTTAGGACTACCTAGATACACGCCAAGTTTCTTATTGCCATACCATAGCGTAATATTTCCATGGGAAAAACGTATTTCGGCATTGCCCATCAGCAGTTTGCCTGTCTTGGGATCTACACGCACTCCATATAAACTATCATACTTGGAATCACCAGATTTTAAATTTTGTATATGTCTTTTTACAACCTCATGTCTTTTTTCTAGTTTACTAGCTGGAGAAGTTTCGGATACAGGGGTTGTTCTTATTGACGATGGTGGTGTTTCCATAATGGGGATATAATGTGGAACATCATCACCACCTACATACTTATCGGATCCTTCTTCAGAAGCACTCTCCCATGATACAGCCCTCTGGGTGGACACCCTTGATGATGATGGTTTTGAATGTAATTGTTGGATATGAGATTTGTTCTCTGCTGCTGAAGATATAACATTTAAAGGTTCAGTTATCGGTTGGTAGATCTTTTCAAGTGTTACGTGCATCTCCATATCTTTGTTCTTGATATAGTTAAACTTCTTCCGCACAGCATCTGTTGCCTCAATCAGCTGTCGCTTGAGTGTTATTTCGCTACTGGGATGTGCAAGATTGTTATATTTTTTATTATCTTTGGTAACCTTCATCTTAGCGCATACGTAAACGAAGTAATCCTAACGACGTATGTAATTCAAGTGAAGTTTTTAATAAAATGCATTATGGATATATGAAGCTATCAAACCCTTTTCTATATCGCCCACCTTGTACTTCTCTATCCTTATCAATCACTAGAAATCCATATTTGTCATTCCAGCACTTTGCACACATATTTTGAAATACTGTAAACGTTACATCAGGTGACACATGATCGGAAAAGATGTGATGCAGATTCATGTCGTCCTGTTTAAAGACAACAATTAAATTACTATTGTCTCTTATTAGCTGCTTCGGGATTCGAGAGTATGTCTGGCCAAGATAAAAACAATCCACATTTCTATGTCGGCCCATACTGAAATATCCCCTTATAACATCTTGTTTCTCACATATTACATCGTCAAATATAAACACAGACTCTGGCTTTGCCTCGGATGGTTCCACTATTTGCGTACCATTACTAAATGTATAAAATCCTAACCCCTCAATCGGCGCTAATACATTACGTAGATACTCATACTTGGGTTGATTTATAGACTTTGAGTATAGGTAAATATTTAAAAAACGTAAACCTAAACGATGCGTGATCAAAGATATTAAGACATTTGTTTTCCCACAATTCGAGGGTCCTATTATGAGGGCACGTACAGTTGAAGGTAGTAGTGGTCCATGGCGATTATCAGCACTTAACCCACGCCCAACTTTTTCATCCAAATTATCTATAGAAAGCGTTTGTTTCTGTTTCACAATGTGCATTGTACCGCGGCTAAATGTTATATAAGTAGATGTGTGATTTACAACTCTTATTTAAATGGTTTCTACGATACGATACACACGTGAAAAACGTACGAAGCGCGGTGGAGGATTAGTTAATTCCCTGATTAATAAGCTCCCCGTCGAGTTGCATTTGCCAGGTTATCAATTTTGTGGTCCAGGCACAGATTTAAATAAAAGGTTAGCACGAGGTGATTCTGGCATAAATCAGCTCGATAAAGCGTGTAAGCAACACGATATTGCATACGACAAAAATAGCAGTAATCAAGCAGCCCGCCATAAAGCAGACTATCAGCTTGAACAGGCTGCGTGGAAACGGGTGAAATCCAAAGACGCAGGACGTGGAGAAAAGGCAGCTGCTTGGTTAGTCACAACTATAATGAAGGGAAAACAACGTCTTGGTATGGGATGTAATTCAACAATATCTCGCAATCCAATAAGGAAACGAATCATCAAGAAAACAAAGAAAGGTAAGAAGAATGTTAAAAAGACAGCGTTTGGATCTGGGATAGTACGAAAAGTGCGTGACACACTGCGAAATGCTGGAGGCAAAAAAGTAAAAGACCAAAAGAAGGTGGTTGAAATTGCTCTAAAAGCTGCACGTCGATATATAAAACAGGCCGGTGGAAAACGCAATATTCAAACACCTCGAATTATACCAATTCCAAAAGTTGGTGGTATTTTACCTCTAATACCCATTTTTGCTGGATTATCTGCATTGGGTAGTTTGGCTGGTACGGCTGCTGGTATTGCTAAAGCTGTAAATGATGTGAAAAAGGGTAGAGAAGAATTAGCTGAAGCAAATCGGCACAACAGAAGTATGGAAGCAATAGCTATGAAAAGTGGTAAGGGGATGTATATGAAGCCATACCGAAAGGGGATGGGTCTTTATCTAAAACAGAATTCAAAAAACTAATAGACTCCCTACCTCGGAGACCTCTTACCGACATTGATCTTAAATATTATGCTAATAAAATGAAGGTAGCATACTTTCGAGGTGTATTTATGCGTGACTCACTACCAAGACATGGGCCACATTACAATGAATCCGCAATAATCAATTTGGATAGTATATATGGTCCTGGGACACATTGGGTGGCATATAAAAAACGAGGTAGTTTAGTAAATTATTTTGATAGTTTTGGCGACTTACCCCCACCTATAGAATTAGTTACATATTTCAATAACGATTCAAGGAGGGCCAACCAAATATTCTATAACTACAAACGTGTACAGAATTTTAACACAGTGTTGTGTGGACATTTGTGTTTAAAGTTTCTCTCTACGAAACAAATATAAAACGCCATGGAACTGAAATCTATGACCCCAGCAATAGATCGAGAAGGTATCAAGCGAATGGGTCACTCACTAATTGCATTCTCCCGTTTGCGTAGTCTGTTGAAGATGAGCAAACAACAACTAGCAGATATGCCCAAAGAGGTGATGATTGGGTTGGCTTCACATGAAATTGCATTAGTATGGGATAAGCTACCTACACATCTTCAGAACGATGTCGATATATTAAAATATCAATATTGTACAGAACATTACCTTAATGATTATGAAAGCAATGTTGACGTAAATGATGGTCCAACACCTAGAAAAATGTTTTGCTGCTATTGTAAGGTAAACGATGTAAATGTGGCATCCAATAACAATGTAAATATATTACCATCAACTTCTAAGAAGAGGAAATTATACCATTATTGCTGTAATCCACAATAAATTGGGTAACACAATTTAATTATATCAGTCATGTCGTACACGTTCACACTAACGAGCCGCTTAAGTGAGCTAAGTGTCAACTTTGATCCACCCATTGAACTGGATAGGAGCAGTCGTCATGGGTTAGGTTTAATTGGATTCTACTCTTACAACTCCATATACAATGTGGATGAAACAAATAACATCTTCCAATATAGGGTTAGTGCTAAAGATACATTCACTACTGTTCACATACCTCTGGGGGCTTATGAAATTGATGAAATCTATGCTGCAATGTTGAAAGCTATGAATATTGATGGAAAGGATTACACGCAAATATTCACTTTAAGGGCAAACAACAATACCTTAAAGTGCGAGATTTTGTCAAAGTATGAAGTAGATTTTAGACAACCAAATTCAATAGGAAGTCTGTTGGGATTTGGACAAATATATTTACAACCAAATAAAAATTACGAATCAACACAGCCTGTTGATATTATGAAAGTAAGGATGATACGCGTAGATTGCAATATTATTTCTGGAGCTTATCTGAATGCAGAAGAGTCACACACTCTCTTTGAATTTGACATAGACGTTGAGCCTGGCTACAAACTTACTAGAGAACCCAAAAATATCATATATTTACCTGTTAGACCTAAAGGGTGTCAGTTAATAGACAACATCACACTACGCATACTGGACGACAACGGTGATTTGATCGATTTTCGAGGTGAGAAAATTATTGTAAGGCTAGAATTGAAGAAAGTCGGATATCACCAACCAAATGGGTTTTAGATATAAACAGCGACAGCAAGTACATCACCATCAGTATGATACTGTAGCGAACAACAGTATAGATAAAAAGAAAGGGAGATGTGGAAAGCAATTCATTCAAAGTCTATACCTTAAACAGTTAAGACATAGATTGTCAGTTGAGGATCAAGCCTTTTTAAAATCTATTGGATTAAAACTGCGAAAAAATTGGTCATAATAATGGTGGCTACTGCAACTAGTGACAAACTTGAGGTGTTTGATGAACCTGTGTTAGATCATTCCCTAGTTAGCCTACATGAGCATACATATAAACCATATGGATCCCCATATTACAGAAACTCTGATGAAATACGTATTCCCATCAATTTTCAAGATGTTATACTCGACATTTCAGAAAGTTATATATACATAGAGGGAAAATTTACTCCTAGCGACACCACAAAGCGTTGTTATTTATCCAATAATGCACTAACATTTCTCTTTGAAGAGATACGACTGGAAATGGGTGGTGAACAAGTAGCAGTAGTTAGAAGACCTGGTATTACTACCACAATGAAAACTATGGTGTCGTATGGGCAAACGCATGCACGCTCATTAATAACAACAGGTTGGGGTCTCACTCAAACGAGACAAGATATTTTAGATACCGCCAGTCACGTGTTCAGTGGCAAACTACCCCTTAAGTTCCTTATGGGTTTTGCAGAAGATTATACCAAAGGCATTCTGAATGTGAAGCAAGAATTAATTATGATAATTGCACGCTCATTTAAAGACTCCTATATCGGTGAGGTTGATGCAGAGTTGGAAATCAGCAAAATTGAGTGGAAGATAAGGCACATTGTACCTGAAGATCGACAAAAGTTAAAATTATTGAATCGAATTAATAAAAGTGGTAATAATACCAAAGTTAAGATGGTCTACCGTGCGTGGGATTTTTATGAGCTTCCCTGTCTACGCGATACTACCTATGACATATGGGCTCTTAAACTCTCCACCCGTCTTGAAAGCCCACTTTTCATCCTTCTTGGCTTTCAAGGCACTGATCAGGCCAATGATAGAACAAAGGATGTTACACAGTTCAAACACGCAGACATAAATAATATTCGACTATTTCTAAACTCTGAAGTATATCCATATGAACGTTGGAATTTAGATTTCGATAAGAAGCTCGATTCTGCAGCATATTATGCTTATGAGAACTTCCAACGTAGTTACTATGATAAAGATATGAGCGAACCCATGATGGATCTTGGGGAATTCAGGAAGAATCCTTTGTTTGTCATTGATTGTTCACACCAACCTGTTGCAGTGAAATCATCTACTGTCGACATAAAAATAGAATTTGAAACACGAAAAGCGAAATTTCCGGAACAAACTCGAGTGTATGCACTTATACTTCATGATACATATTTAAGTTATAACGCATTAGATGGCTCGGTTCAGAATGGTTTTCTCGATGTCAAGTAAAAAAAGAAAATATTTATTATTGTGGAATTAAGTAGTGCAACCTATTTCTATCAAGATATCTGGATAATTTTATCAACAATAATCATGATGTACTTGCAACTGTTTATTTTCTCAGAATGTAATTGTAGAATTAAATATAAAATTAAAATAAAAACTGTTCTAATTATACTATGATTGTATTTTTTGTTGTGTAATAAGAAATATGAAATAAAATGAATGTAATCTTTTAATGTGTATTTTATTTATTCAGTTTTATAATATAATATAAAATACAGAATATTGTTTACTACAGATACATACAATATTTGGTGTAATAAATATGACAATAGAAGATGAATATTATTTATGTATCTACATTGTTATCTTCTACATCAGACTGGTCGAGTTGATATTTTTCAATAATATTCTTAGGTAGGTACTCCATTATCTCGTATAGAAAATGTTTTAGTTCCACTCTGTCCATATGCTCACAAAACTCATCCAAATTTAAGAAGCCACGGGAATATCTACCACATAGATTTACACCAATGCTATACGCTTTAGAAGCTTCTTTAACCCGTCGAACTTCTTCAGCGTCGAAGCAGATATTCATATCATAATTTAATGAAACCAATGCATCCCTTATTAAGTCATCTAGTTTACAAGACAATCTCTCAATGGCAGATTTAATGTCTTCTGCAGGGGTCCATGTTTGGGTTGAATATTGCATCCACATCTTTGCTGCGTACCTACAAATAAAAAATGAAATGTAAAAAAATATATAAAAAACAGCACTAAATGGACTTACGTTTGAGCTATTGGTGTACACGAAGTAAAAATATGTTGTACAAATGTCAATTTAGATATATCAGAATCTTTATAGGCTAACAAGTGATACTATTCTATAATACTCCTAGCATTCTTCCACAATATTCCATTTCTACTTAATACTTAAACTTAGCTAACTTAAATACTTTACGATTATTTTTGTTTGAGAATTAAACACCGAAACTTATTAATGGACTAGATTTTGCTCCAGGATAAGCTGGAGAACTTTGTCCTAAATATGTCAATGTAACTTTACCATTTGACGAATTTATTTTATCGATAGTGTTCTCACATATAATTTCCACAAACCGTTTCGGTAAAAATGATTTAAAAGTCGTAATTGAACTTTCCTCAAACAAAGTTACTATGATTGATTTTCCAAATCTTGTATTAACCAAAGATATTTTTTTTATGATATAAGGTTTATTTAAAATTAACGCTGAAATGGATCTTTGCTCTAAAACCTGCATATCTTGATTTATTAGCTCATTAAGTGCTAATAAGTCAACTTCGGAAATTGCCATATTTAAAATGAATATAATGAAAGAATTATAAAGAGTAATATAAGATATTGCTCACTTGAAATAACTGAAGTCACTGACTGCACTAGGCTGATTTGTTAGCTGTAGATGGTTCACGATAGAACACGATAGAAATGATTTTGTGTTGCGACTACATCTTCTTTATAGCAGTCTAGCTGAGCTACCCCACCACCACTACTTGGAGTACTCATACACATATTGGTACATACACTAATTACAACTACAATTGCATTGCACCACTCCAATTACCTCTATTGCAATTACATCAGTATAATTACTGCACATTACTCTACTTACCTCTATTGCAACTACATCAGGCTAATTACCGACAATACTCTAATTACCTCTATTGCAATTACATCAGTCTAATTACCTACATTACTCTAATTACCCTAGTTACCCCCCACCACAAAAAAAAAAGGGTGGGGGGAGACCCAGCTCCGCCATTACTACTCTACTGATTTAATTGTTCACTAGCGTATTCACTAGTGAACAAAGTTTCCATGACAACGTATCGGATATTTGTTAAAAATGATATTAAAGTAGCCATGAGTCAAAGCACGTAATTAATTGTAAACAACGTTGACGTTCAAATTTAATTAAATTTAATTCATGACAGGCCGTTCTTTTGACTGCTCATAAATAATATTAAAAATAAATATTACTTATAAATTTCTTCAGAAATTACTTATAAATTTCTTCAGAAAACGATTTAGTCGAAAATACTTAATAGTCGTGGATAAAATAGGGTATTCTACTCGCAATTAATGGCTACTATTCACTCGGGTGATTTACGACACTTGCCTTCGACATCGTGCCGTAAACTTTCACCCTCGTGAATAAAATATATGCTTCTGGAACAAACTACTATTAATTGTCCACTACTATTTTATAATATACTAATTACGCTTGTGTTTCTTTGAGTATAATTATAATATACATTATTCATTACCTAGCAGTGAATAAACATTATTCACTGCCAGCAGAGCCTACATCATCCATTTTGTTTTTATATTTTATTTAGTAACAGAAAATTTAAACAATCTTTTAAATTAAATCTTTTTTATGAAAATGTTTCACTGTCAATATCTGTTTAATTAATTATATTCATTTTGAGGATATGAAACTTACTTACTTTGAGAAATAAGTAAAATTATAAACAACGTTGACGTTTAAAATTTAATTTATTGGGTACGAGTAGGCCATTATGTGTCAAAAGAACGGCTTGACATAAGTTGAATTCTAACAGTTATTGTTTACCATTTTTCATATTGACCTATAAACTAAAAAAATTTAGTCAAAAATATTTAGTATACCAAAAATGCCAATAATAGACGTGGACAAAACATGGTATTCCCTAAAGCTACGGTTCCAGAGCTTTATTATGTCTTTGAGCTTCATCCAATGTTTTCTTAGCGTCTATAACAATTTTCGCTAGAGCGGCCATCCCACCGGACAACGTACCCAAAGCGCTGAGACCTGCAAAAATTGGTATCAGAGGTAAAATACCTCCGGTCTTTGGCAGCGGTAGAAAAGAGAGCATTGATTTTCTACCAGCTTTCTTAACAGCAATTCGCGTCGCTTTAACATCCATTGCTACATCCTTCTTTCTTCTTTATATCATGACTTGCATGTTTCTTCAACACTTTAGCTATGTTCGTTAGGATAGCCTTGCGGAATGGATTTTTTTTTATTGCATCCTACACCTATACCCAATTTACGTTTAACCTTCATGGCGTTAGTAACAGCTGCAGCTTTTTTACCTTATTTAGCGTCTTTGGATTTGACACGTTCTTAAGCTCTTTGTTCAAGTTCTGCCTTATGTCTATCTTCTAAATTTGAGTTTTTACTATTATTATGCACAATACAATGATAGTAGACAAGCTTTATCTAGATCGTTAATGCCAGGATCACCACGAGCTAATTTCTTATATTACTTTGTACCGGGTTTACAGTACTTATAGCCAGGTAAATGCAGTTCGAAAGGTAAGTTCGGGCTGTTTTAAAGCATATCTGCCTTTTACGTGTTTCCTTAATGTTATGTTGGTTAGAAGTGATGATGTATGAGATCGAAACGTCTATATAAAGTGATGCATAGATCAAGGAGAAAAGAGTTAATGATGCGCGTTCATATAATGGCTATTATTCACTCGTGAATAATATGCATCTTATTATGCTTGAATAATATACTATTAAATGTAAAAATGTCTTTGTAATAATATATAATATTTAAAAATCATTCAATTTAAACCAACCCTTTTGTCATATTTTATTTTAAATCATTCAAGATATTATGATTTTCTGCAAGTATTACACTACTATGGTAGATTCTCAAAATACGAACTTAAATTGCTATAAATAATATGAAAAGGGATTTCTAGAGCACCTTGTTTTTACAATAGCTTGAAATGAAAAAAAGTCGGCAAAACGATCATATCGGTTGATTTTCTTTGAAAGGTTATTCTCAGTATATTGAGGGGAACAAGGAATTGATGATATATATATTGTTTTTGGGATGGATGGTGATGCGAAAGGGCATTAAAGTAACGGTTAGCATGTGTGTTTCCTGTAGACGAAACGGCGCTGTGTTCTATCACTTCTACGAATTTTATTTCAGCATAGTCAATTTAATGTCGGATACCGGAAACTAATATAGTAAAAGGAAGTAAAAAACATAATGTCTTTATATATTATGCATATATTTCTTTCTTCAGTCACTTTAAACTGATATTTATTCGGATCTTATAAACTCGGTTACTGTATTATATTTTAAGGCTTAGATTCGATAAAAAATTGATTTTCATTAAAATTTATTTCAATATCATCCAAGGTTTTTATTATCGTGGGAATATTAATTTAAAACAAGTTGTGAATTACATTGTCGTTAAGGTTTCATTAATTTAATGTTCACATTTTATGGAGCTTAAAAGGATCATAAAATAAGAAGTCAATAAAATTCTTCAAGCATTTGCGGTAAACTTTGCTGAAGGTAAGACTGAGGGACGCTTTTTTTAAAAGTTTTTTATAGCTGTTTACGGAGATGACAATGAAAATTATTTTTTAATTATCACCCACGAAAAAACTCGACATTGAGTTACGGTGCCTACTCTACAATTCAGGGTAATAAATTAGGTATATACGAAGCAATAAAAAATAAGGAGAGAAGGAAATATACTGGGTAATCTCGAAAATGGTTTGTTATCTTTTAGCACTGAGTGTACGTACCATATTAAACTCTGCCTGAGAATTGCTCTCATCTATCACATGACTAAAATTCATCCATGATGCATTTCTCATTGACAGTGAATAAAATCTTGATTGCATGAATATATTTCATCTCTATGGATTTAGCTTCAGAGACGGGAAATTCCGACAATATTTTACGGAAACATTCAAGCATCTATACAGAGGCTATAACAGCAATTTTATTAACACAAAATTATATAAAAGTGTTTTTTCTAGCCGTTACCGAGTTATAGCCCCTTAAAAAAGAAACCCGACAAACAGTTTATTACCTATAAATCCTAAACGCTCGACTAGGTATTTGTCTGAAATTAGACATGTAGGTTTTTATTTTGAAGAGAAACGCCAAAAAAAATATAATTTTAATACATACAAAAAGAATTTCTCTAATAAAATAAGATGTCTCGGAAATATTTTTCTGGTCTGTCGATTTTTTAAATAATATTTTTTTTTATAAAGAAGTCAAAGTTGATTTATCAAATATTTCATTAACTGTTTTTCACTTCTTACGCTTTGTTTAATAATATATTTCAGATTCGAACAATTATTTTCAAAAGTCCCACTCTCGGAGAGTGTTTATAATAAAACCATAAGAATTTATAAACTTATTTTGACATGGAGTGTATAGAGTTTTGCATAAAAATATTTTTAGTTTAAGATTTAATAACACTATATGCCTTTCTATTGAAAAATTTTAACAAAATCTGAACAAGACGTTAAGAGAACAACTTCCGAACAAAATATTAATTTAGACAGCAATGAAATTTATTACAATGAGATACGTGCACAACTAAATTATATAAAAATGTCAACCAAAATGATTATAAAAATTATTTTTAAAGCATTAAAGCTATACCAAAGATTTATAAAGAAATACGCTCATATTACAAAATATTGTTAATACATACAGAAATGCTGTCGAGTTGACTTGAGTTCGTTGGTAGGAATCGAGTCGATATACGATGATTTTCGATGTGCTGCAGTTAAACAGTTATTGAGCTTTTATTGGGAAGCCTACAGAGCTATTGATCGTTTTGCTCTGAGAAAGAAACAGATGAGTTTTACAAACCTTAAATTCGTTTCCAAGAAAAATGGAAGTTCAAAATTTCCAAGACAGAAGGCAAATAAAGCGATTGATTAAAAAATACATTCATTTCTTCAAAATGTTTCTAAAACAATGGAATAATTTTATTTAACAAATTGAAAGTGGAAATGCGAAAACAATTATTATTTATATATAAACACCACAGTAATTTCAAATATCCTATTATGGTTTTTTCTAAATATTTTTCATAAATCGAAGATAAAATAAATGTCTACTTCCTTCTCACTCTGCAGGATCCCAGCCTCAAACTAAATAATAAATAACAATAAAAATAGAATAAAAGAAAATGTTGATCATAAATTCTGACTTACCTTCCCTGAGAGGGAAGCATAAAACACATGTGGACAATCTAATAACAAGAAACTTATACACCAAAATAAAATATTCCACCTATATATTACTTCCAATATTTTATAAAATATTTTTTCTCACCGCCTTACATATTGGTTCACAAAAAAGATTTACCGATACTTTTCTATAACAATATTTTATTACCGAGAGAGTCGAATTGCAGAATATTGAATATAAGTTACGAACTGTTAAGAGGCTGAAGTTTTCTGTTGGGCCTAAATAAAATATCAAAGTTTACGGGCTAGGAATAAAGTTTTCTCTTTTCAGTGTTGACGCAAATCGATTCAGTTAGGTTTTCTTCAACCCAGTCACATTTAACAGATCAGAGCAAATTATCATGGAACGAATAGCAAAATATAGACTGCAATTTGAGGATCGTGCTCTACATGTTAATAGATTCTAAGGCACCGGCGTTCTTCTAATTTGTATTTCCCCTGATAATGTATTTCTTGGTGCTAATTGACGCGTCTTTAGTCTGGCTAAAATATCAATTTTACTGTGGGTACATTTTCTTTCCAATTCTGTTTTATTTTTTTTTTTGAAAATGCAATAGTTGTGTCAGCAATTATTTCATCAGATAGGTGTTTTATAGCCAATCAAGTAATTACGTAAGCACTGAACGATAGCAATATATTTAAGTTTGAGAACTTGCAATGAATTCTGATTTGTTTGTGGGTTCACGACGCGGGCTCCGAATAAATCTCTACTTACACATAGTGTGACTACGTACTCCGCTGTAGTTTGAGCAATATCATTGCAGTCTGTTACAATTAAAGTAAAGTAATAGTTGTTAATTAAAACTTAAAGCAATTTTTTTTTAAATAATAATACCTAATAATAATAATGAAAAACTAAGAATTTCATAAGGGCGAAGTTTATTCTTTTTGTGATGTTGTCGTCACTAGTTGTCCCAAAATCAAGCTTAGATTGATGAGTAGCCCCAAATTTCATTAAACACTTCTTTTGATCTGCGAAGTTTTTAATATCAGTTTGTAAGCAATCTGTAAAATACTTTCAGAGGAATGGATTCAACAGTGAAGTATCAATAAATCATTTTCTATTATAAGCTATTTAAAATTAGTGGGCAATTTTCAATATTATCTTTCCATATCTTTAGATTTCACACCACAAATAATAGGTACGTTTGTGTCGAAGTTGTTTGCACACACTACCATCATTTATAATAGTAAACACAATTTCACAGAAAACAAGATAAATATTCGCATCGATCGTAATTTGAATAGCTTGTATGTGTCTGTGTGTGTGTCCCTCCCTTTCGTTACACTTGCATAGAGGCAGCTCTTCGACTGGTGAGCACTGAGGTTCGAGGTACGTATATTTTTGTGTTTTTTTTTCTATATAAGGGCGCCACTTAATTTTGATTTGTGAAAATCAAGAAAATGAGATTTTTACTAATTTCTGTCAATAAGTCACCTGCTTGAATTTTTTAAATTTTAATAAAAGACTTGATAGTATATGCTCTCTTTGAATATATATGTTTAGGGGTAAGTATAATTTAGTGGTAAATTTCAAAATATACTCCATAATAGTTGTATTTCTGGTTTGAAGAAACTATTATAAGTACATATATGGCTCGATATTATGGTTATCAGAGTAATTTATTCACAGCTGATCATATTAATTACTGAAGAGTTATCCTAATTTATTATTACCACTTTTCTTATGTTAAATCTCACACAGTTACATAACACAACAGAAATTTGGGTGGATCTGACATTTAATATCCAGAGCGTCTGGTTGTCTAACAATAATTCGTCAGCGCCTTCATGCAAATCCTGG
The DNA here is from genome assembly GCA_963680705.1 of Rhagium mordax. Lineage (NCBI taxonomy): Eukaryota > Metazoa > Arthropoda > Insecta > Coleoptera > Cerambycidae > Rhagium > Rhagium mordax. The sequence goes on along the minus strand of OY796656.1, from coordinate 105,886,901 downwards.
AAATTGAACAACCTCTTCATGACTATTTCCATAAAGAAATGCTATTGATTGTAAGCAGGATTGTTATTAATGACCAACGGATCTGAAAATAATTAATAGTTACAGAAACCAGTTCAATAAATCAAAAGGCTAAAAGGTGAATCCAAAAACACAAGCAATATATCTTCGGTTTTCGAATAGTCCTCTTTAGCAAACGCTTAAACACAGCACATTTAGTCAAAGTTCAGAAAAAATCCCTCTTAATCCAAATTAGCATTTGCGCACGTGACGTCGCTATATCAATGGTTGCGTTCTTAAAAAACAACAGTTGCAGGTAGCTGGGGGTGTGGCTAAGGTTACAGCTGCCACTGTGAAGACTGAATTTAATTGTCGATGAAGGCTGTAACCTTAAAACAATCTAAAAATGGCAACAGTTCATCAACATGTTGCTTTTTATGAATGCAGCCATTGGTTACCAAATAAATTAAATATACATTACCCCGGTATGTGAACAACACTAAAATACATATCCTAGACCACTCTCTGGATTTCAAAAGATAAGACAATGCTATGATATGCCTCTTCTATATGTTTTTATGAAAGGTAAAAATTACCCTTAGAAGCTCATAATCGATTTAGTATTTTATTTTAATTTTATTGTAGTCCTTTTGAAACAACAATGATGATTTGTGAACAAAAATAACATCAGACGACTAAATAAAGTTGACTGTGGTGTAGCATTTTTCCAGATAACATTCCCCCAACTTCAATCAATCGATTAAACATATTCGTAGGCGCAGGAGCTGTTTAAAATATATATATTCTTCGGTTCTTGTAGATATGGAATACAGCTAGAACTGCCATCACAATCCCATTTAATTGCAAGTGAAAAGGATAACTTTTTATTACATCTTTTTGAATTGAAATGAATTCAACTATTTCATCACACCACAATTATTATTATTTAAAATTTTTTCCTCCGTCCAGTTTCTTTGACTGCACTTAGTTTGGTTTAGGGCAAATAAATCAATAACTCTTAACATCACTATTTTGTGGAACTGTAGAAAAACTTTCTATATTTAATTTATCTACCATGTACTTAACGATGGCAATTTTTGGTTTTCTGAATTACTTTTCCATATTAGAGATCAATCGCAATTTGCAATCGACTAAGCTATATATTTTTTTGAAACTGCATGAATGCGTTTCAGCATGTTTCTGAAACAACGTGTTTTGAACTTATTGTCCATCGACAAGGTTAAAATTAAAAAAAAATGCCTTGCTGTTTGTGTCAGTGGCACATTGTCATGTAAAAATAAATTGTTTGAAATGTTAGTCAAATAAGTGTTCCTGGTCGACAAATCTCATTTTTAATGTTCAGAATGCGATGCGCGACGTAATAACTAAATGTAGGTACGTATTTGTTTTACATTACCTTCCGATTCTGAACTTGGTAAATAACAAATTGGAAGTTAAAACTTTATGAACAAAAGTTTTCCCAGGGTTCGCACAATCAGCTTACGTATGCAATCTTACGTTATGTTTGTTTTCAGGAGTTGAAATCCTTCACTACTTACCTAAGTCGCAATATAGTGCAATAATTATGAAATTTATAGCTTACATAGGAATACAAACAAGTGTACAGCAGTACATTAAATGTTACTAATGTCTACAGAAATAAATAATTATTAAAAACTAATGCAACAAAGTGTATTCAATACCCTGGAGAACAAGATATTTGCATAAACTTTTTTAAATAGTGTTTCAACAGCTGCAGCAGTTTTAGAAACATGAGGGTGTAAAAAATAATTATATTGAAGAGGTATAAGCAGTAGATAAAAAATATATAAACGCACTACACTACCAAAGAAAACACGAAAATAAAGCTGAAGATCGCTCTCTATGTAGGTTACGACAGACAATGTGACGATTCCTGCGCTATATTTACATCTGATGAAATAAATCTGTTAAAATACGTGCTGCTTTTTCTGACGGAAATATTTAATTCCAATATAACCTTTTCTCTGAAGAGGGCTGAAGCCTTTGGTGGCGGTAGCACTGACTTAATTTCCACAATCACTAACACTGCATTGTTCGTATTCTGGTGTTCGAGGAAGCTGTTTTAGTGACAATATATTCTTATTATCATATTTTACATTCCGATATGGAAGCTGGAGATATTCCAATCAAAACTAATGAGCCTTAATCCATGATTAACTATTTTTAATATAAGTAATACACTATGTATATGAAACTGGGGGAACACCTGTTCAAATTAATTAATACATATTAATTTACTTAATAATACGTGAGTATATAAAAAGCTTTCCAATTATTAGTTTGATTAACCAATCACTGTTCCTCATTACAACTGCATGCTTTATTTATATTCAATCGAGCGCTATCGATTTTCCATCGGAAATGCTAATTGTATTTTCAGAACAAACAAGGTACCCTACATCGTGTTATTTATGAATACTAACATTGATTTCTTAAATAAACAAAGTGACAAATTATTACATGATAATATATACTACTACTATTCAGATTGCTCTAGAAATACTCGAATTTTTTTCTTTAAATTGTTTAAAGTACATATATATGTTTGCATTAAAAATAATTTTGTAAAGCTAGAGTAAACGAAATAGCAACAGTTTAAATGAAGTAGATGGAGCTTTTCCCTCCAAATGTATTATTGAGATAAACTCATTTTATTCCAATATATTTTATGTTTTAGATTGATGCTACTATACATATAACATAAATACATTCAGGTGTGTAATATTGCTATTATATAGTGCATACCATTGGATACCATTCCAAAGTCGAGTCCGGTTTTCAAGAACTATCTAAGAGATTATTAATATATCATCGATTTACGTTTGGCTTGTGTTTAAGAATATTCTCTTGCTGACTTAGTTGAATGAAATAATTGATTCGATAACTTCGCAAGTGTAGTGGCAATAAATTATTATCACAAGCACAATATTATCTAAACCCTAATGGCAAATTACTTAAACGATTAACCATCAAGTTCAATCACGATTTATTGTATTATATGTAAATTAGTCAATGGTTATGTTTCTGATTGGTACTAGGGTCAGAAAATTATGGTTTAAACCCCACATTTATATTCGACGTGGCAAAATTCATAAGTTCAATTTAAATATGGCTTTATTATAAAAAGCAACCTTGAGACTCTACTTACGTCCGAATACATTTCATTTCAGGTGGAACTGACATGAGAGAAATGTAATACCATTCAACGGATGATGGAAACAATTTGTTACAAGAAACCAAAATTAGATATTTCATTTAATATCATTTCTTGCACGACATATATAATAACATACAAAAAATTATTGTGTGCTAAAATTGAATAAACTCTTAACCCGTTGGGAGGTAGAGTGTATCGTTTAACCCCCATGCGTCACGCAATTTTATCATATATCGCGTTTATATAGGAAGTCTTAAGAAAACTTTCCTAAATATCGACCAATCTGAAACAAATTAAAGTTATAAAATACAGGATTTATTTCGCTCCTTTCATTTATATTTCTTTATTCTGTGTTTGCGTTTATACGGTAGATAATTTTTTGTGTGATTCTAAACAACCCCGTTAATTATTGCACAAAATCTTCAAATATCTTCACTTACGATTTATTAGCACAACAGAACGATTGGTGGTGCGTATCACATTTGCAGTTTACTACACTTGTTATATTGCTTTACGCGTAGCCCTTACCCAATACTTCGACACTGAAATATAGCCATATTATGTGTGCTATACCTCACACCCGATCTGTTATACAATCTTGCGATTTTTTGGACGATAAGTGAGCAATTGGTCAATTTTCTGTGATTTGTCCTACATTCGTATTATAGCTCTCATACATTATTCGCAAGTGTTTTTGAGACAGAAATAAATGGAAATCTGAAATTAACTAAAGATTATATTACAAATAATATAATAAATATATCTACAAATAAATTTATTAATGTAAAATGTTACAAAAAAACATTGGTAATGTCAATGTATACTACGAAGCTCTGGAAGGGACACCTAAAATAAAATTTTAAAATTCCGAATTATAATTCGAAATTTTATTACAAAATTCCGAGTTATAAGTCGAAATTTCAAAATTCCGAGTTATAACTCGGAATTTCAAAATTTCGACTTATAACTGGAAATTTTGAAAAAAAATTTCGAGTTATAACTCGGAATTTTGAAATTTCGACTTATAACTAGGAATTTTGTGGGTGGTTCTCCCAAAATGATCATTTTGCTGAGTAAAAAAATTTCGAAACAAAAGTTGTTTTTTTTGCATATATTGCATGGGGACAAGTTCAAGTTTAAAATGATTTAATATAATAATTACCCAGTGATCAAACTGATTTTTCAATTTTGACAGACTTATCGCTTTCTTAAGAAATAGTACTGACAGATGAATGATCATAAGGGAAGAGGAATGACGCAAACATTGTGCTAACTAAAGACAATTTATTGCTGGTATTATTATAAGATAAAAAAGTTATTTATTATTTTTTTTATATACTTAATATATAATATGCAAAACAAACAATTATTATTTTTTTTGGTAATTATTAAAATTAACCAGGATCAAAATAACTTTAAATATTGCCTGATCCTTGCTCAAAAACATCAATCTCTTTATCAAACTGATAATAATGTTCGCATTGATGAGAAATTATGATTGGGGAGGGCAATATGACTACTATATCTTCGAATTTCACATATGAAATGTCCTTTTCATCAGTTTTGAAGACCTGTTTATTATTTAGTTTGCATACTCTTAGATACATAACTCGTACTTCACCTTCATCTTCTATATCATTCTGAGCAACAGCAACATATCTGTAGCTAATTTTTTTTGTTTTCAATTGAACCAGCAAATATGTTCCACTTTTGATATTTTGGCAACTCAACTCCATGTTGTTTTCGACACTTGGACCACCAGCGTCCTCATCATCAGAATAAACGTCATTAAAATTAAGCCTCATGTGTGGAATCTTTTTTGCAGTCACAGAAATTCTTGACAGTGGTATGTCCTCATCACTTGATGATGTATCTTCATCTAGAGGTGATGTTGACTCATAGATCAGTGAGCCAAGATTATACTCATAGTCGTTTTCTCCCAAAGAACTTAGTGAATAAAAATTAAGCTTCGCCGGTTTTTTTTGAGACAAGTCTTTTTTTACTTGATGGACTTTCATGGTCCCTTTAAAATTTGGAAATTTTTTATTCTTCAGTCGCTCTGACATTTTCTCAATATCGCTTGAGTTAATAGTGAAGTACGCAATACCCTTAACATTTTCAGTAAGTAAATTTACTAAGGTATCAAAAGATGCGATATCATTACCCTGAGCCACCAATCTGTCCGCCGTTCTCTTCGTCACTCCGCCTATGCCATCGGGAGCACCTTTTCCGTGGCCAGCCTCTAAGTAGTTCCAAGAAAAATCTTGAATTTTCGGATATAACTTTGGCAGTTCAACAGCAAGAAAATAAAACATTGTTTTGTTACGGTATTGAGTGGCCGGACTATCGCTAACAAAAAACAAAGTGTCAGCAAGGCACTTTTCTCCAATATGTTTTAAAATAGGATCCAAATGTGCCCATATCCCTGGAACGTTATGCTGAAGAGACTCAGACAGGCTACAGAAACATTCCTTTTTCAGTTCATCACCAGATTTCGTATACACAACGACAGTATGGAGTGATATCTGTTGTCTAGATCCTCCAAAATGGAACGATTGGACTTCCTCAGCATATTTGAGATTATAGTTCTCGCTGAAATCCATGTGTATCAATGCCTCATTACACTTTAGATTCTCTTTCAGCTCTGAGATTTTTTTGTATTGGTGACAAGCTCTGCCCCTGTGTTTTAAATACTTAATGATATTGTTCTCAAATTCTTCGAGTATATGAGCGGCAGAGCATTGAAATTTTCGTTTTAAAACTTTACTTATAACTTTCTGTTTTGTTTTTTTGTCAAAATATGTTTCTTTCTGAGAACACCACTTATAGTAATGAGTCTCGAGAGTGGATTCGTGATCTTCATACAAAATCTTTTTATATTTGCAATCAGGGCATTCTCTTAGAAGGCATTTTTCTGTCTTATTTTCGCAACAGAATGATGTCATCACAGAACTTGGATCATTTTCGAAGATTACCTTTAGCCGAGAGAGAGACTGGATCAACAGAGACATGTTTAAACATATTGTGCAACCACAAGTGTCTCTCGCCGAAACTTTCCTTGAAACAATATAAAAAGGACGATTCTTACACCAAAAAGCGTAGCTAATAGGCATAGTCGGGTGCTGTTTTAAAAACTTTTTGTGCAAATTTGCCATTGTGTCGTTAAGGTACCGTTTCTGCCTTATATTCCCATTTTTAGAGCAGTAATCTTTTTTGCCCGGACACATTCTACTATTAATGTCTGATGATAAAAATTTCCAAATTGCATTAATTTTCTTGCATCTTTCCACTGCACGTTGTTTCGGAATAGTCTTGGAGGTTTTGTTCAATTTGCTACCTCTCACAATTTCTCGTAAATCGTTTGTAATTTTATACTTTTTTATTATTCGCCCTGATAATGCCTGTCTAAAATTTCGCTTCTCCTTATCGCTTTTCAACTCTATATAATTCGTCTTTAATTGATCCTTCACAACTTCAGCAAATAGAAGTTTTTTGGCAATATTTAAATTTTGATTTTCACGCATCATTTCATTCACTCTTGTTTTGGGAGAAAATTGATCTGAACCTCGATCTGAACCGAGATCACATGGCTTATTGGGAGTCTTTTTGGTCAGCTTCTTTAGTCTGTGATATTTTACTTTATATTTTGTAACCCTTTTTTTAAGTTTTTCTATAAGTTCATTTTTTTCCTTTGATCTTCTGCTCCTTATTTTTCTATTTTTTGCTGCCAAACGTCTTCCTGAAATGCTTTGTGGCGTATCTTCTCTTGAAACGTTTTCCAAAGGAGCGGGAGAAGGTGGTGGAGTATTTTGTTCTAGAAACTCATTTTCTTCTTTATTTTGCTTTTGTCTTGATCTATATGCTGCGGAATTATGGCGCCATTGTTTTCTTTTCATGCGTTGGTCTCTTTTGCTCAGTTTATTGATGGGCTGAACAATATTTTTCTCCTTTTTCTTTGAATATTGATTACGCTCTTTTTGTTTCAACTTTTCTCTCCCTTCAGGATCCTGCTTAAGCCTTTCGTATCTTCTTCTTTCGGCTTCCTTCTTTTTGCGAAGCTTTTCTTCCCTCGACTGGGGCATGGTTAATAATCTAAAGAAATAATTTTAATTGTAACCTAATGCGTAATACCCTTACTTACGCTGTTTTAATATCAGTGTTTCGCGTCAAGTTAGTAAAAAAGCACATAAAACTTATCTTTTAAGATATTTAATTTTTCAAATTAGCCATTTTTTACTAGTTCAATAAACAAACCTGATAAAAAAGCAGGGTAATTCAGTAAACGTCAAAAAACTTTTTTATATCATTTCTCTGGCAGATTCATCATTCCTCTGGATATCACGGGCCAGAGGAATGATACCAAAGGAATGACGATTTTGGCGGTTTTTTTAAGCCTTACAAGGATGAAATGTGTTTCTAACCTCAAATATTGGGTATGAATAGGGAACCACTAGTTTTACATTATAATTAATTAAAGTGGGACTTTTGATTTGAAAATATATTGCTATCACTTACCAGAGGAATGCCTGGCTCGAGTGTGACATTATAGTTTATAACATAGGTTATGAATAATAAGAATAAACAATTAGAATTATGCAGCAAAAAACACTTCACTTAGATAAAATGCCTTCTAAATGATCCAGTGCCTCACACCATGACCACTCAGCGCCATCTAGTTCACTAATACTCATTTAGATCGGACCAGAGGAATGATCGACGAAGTAGGTTACAAGATTTAGATTTTTTTTGTGAGACAGTCAACAATATGATTGTTTTATTTGTTTGTGGAGGAGCTATTAATATCCAATTATTTAAGAAAAAAAAGCTATATGATTGTTTTAAACTTTCTGATAGCTCTTTCGTTTGCTGTAAATACGATAGTATTGAGGGTTACAATTCAGAGGAATGATTTTTTTTAAGCAAACATGGTAATAAAATAAATTATTGACGTTTTTATTTTTAATCAATCTATTAGGGTGTTCTTAAAATACTTAAAAGTTATTTATTCCGCATCAAAACACCAAGTAATTATAGAATTTATGTAATAAAAATTGGTTACATAAAAAATGATCATATTGGGAGAACCACCCTTGTAATAAAATTTCGAATTACAACTCGCAATAAAATGATGAAATGAAATTTTGAGTTATAACTCGGAATTTCAAAATTTCGACTTATAACTGGGAGTTTTGAAATAAAATTTCGAGTTATAACTCGTAATTTTGAAATTTCGACTTATAACTCGGAATTTTGACATTTCGACTTATAACTCGGAATTTTTTAAGTAAAATTTTGAATTATAACTCGGAATTTTGAAATAAAATTTTGAGTTATAACTCGGAATTTCAAAATTTCGACTTATAACTGGGAATTTTGAAATAAAATTTCGAGTTATAACTAGGAATTTTGAAACTTCGACTTATAACTCGGAATTTTGTAACAAAATTTCGAATTATAACTAGGAATTTTAAAATTTTATTTTAGGTGTCCCTTCCAGAGCTTCGTAAAAAGTACATAGATATTTATATATAAAAAAGTTAAAGTTAAAAACTTAAAAACAGATGCACAGCAGACATGTAGCACATACTAAGTGTATGTGTTGCATGTCTATATCTATAATAGAAGCCAAATAGAAATTTTATGATAATAAAATCACTAATTCGGACAATACACTAAACTAACTTATAATATTGTGCAGAATATATTATCTGGAAAATAAAAGAAATCTAAAAGAATGTAGCTCCTTGTGTGGTCTATGAAGTGAAACACAGTTTACTACAAGGCCCATTTTGCTGCGACATTTCTTTCCTAAATAATACACTGCATAATAAAAATAATACACTGGGTGATCATTTTCATGAAGACCATATTCAATGCTTAATTTTAGACCGCAATTTTTTTTATATTTAATAAATTTTAAAAGCATTTTATAACACCTTTCCAAGATCAACGAATACCTACCTAGGGCTTCTGACATTAAGAACTCCACAACCCCTATAGATAATAAAATTCTTAATGTAATCAAAGATTTTAAAAAGCGCCAAGAAAACTGCGAATGAAATGAACGAAAGCTTCGAAATAAAATTTTAAGAAAATTTGTAATATCCATACTATTCAGCGATTAAAAGCTTTGTTATTAAAGAAATATTTACGTCAAGTTAATTTTTGATGTCAGTGGATTTTATAAATAATCACAGAAGGAATCTTAATTATTTCAATAAAATTATTTTCATAAAGATAGTAAATTTTCCCAGAGAAGCTATTAAGAACCTTCATAACTACATGTTGATTCAAGATAATCCGCACGAAAATACGAACGAACCACCACCACCAATTTTTTGTAAATACATGAGTTAGAAATTGTTGAAAGTACAATTATCCAATTCTACTGACTTGCTTTCTATGAGACTAAAAGATATTAATAAAAAACATAATTTAATAAGGAAGCACCAATATCATCTACTTCGTTCATTTTCTAAACGCTAAAAATTCGCCAAAATTCTAACTTCGTTGACTTAAAATCGATTTTTTTTTCATTTCGGAAAGAAATTATGAAAAGTTCTCCATATGTGAGAAGGTGTGCTTTTTGTTTTTTCAATTGTTGTTAACAAATACCTAAGTGTTTTTTTAATAAAAATTTAACAGTTGCCTGAAATTTGATAACATAAAGTTTTGGGGTCTCCTATCATTTGTTTCCAACATTTTTTAGACACCATTTTCCAATTTTAATAATTTTTAACATAAAATTTGAGATCAGCGACCCAAAAAACTCATATACAAGAAATAAAATCCGAATTCAAAAATTTACCCTATTCCGTCCGTTTTTAGTTTTAGTTAAGGTTAGCATTTTAAGATATGAATTATACGGGAAACAGAGCTCGATTATAGAACACAGAACTCTGGGAAAAATAACTTTTATGAATAATTTTTGATACCTACGGATTCACAAAGGTTTCAGCTAGGCCATGAAGTAATTTCAATTGTTTGGAGCACATAGTAATAATTTAATTAATTACCAAAGTATCTCGACTTTGCGGTTTGGTCCTCTCGCTAATAACTAATAATATTTAACAAACCCCAATACATTCAGGTATAAAACTTCTTCATTGACTAGCGGCAACATTTAGGTTCACTTTTATTTTAGTTAGACATCAATATATACTAAGATATTTACTAGGTATGGTCCCGAGCGTTTATCCCGCAAATAATATGAATGCTCCATTTCCGACATTTGCAATTGGCATAGTAGACGTCATTCCAGTTTAGTTTTGTACCAACCATATTCATAATAGTTTGGCCACTCTCTATAAGATGACGACACCATAAAATACTGGATTACTGACACTCAGTGTACAGGCACGTAATAGAAGAAATTTTATGTATACGTAGGGCAAAAGTGAAAGTGAAAAGGCAGAGCACATTTTATGTGCATGCCCCGCTGCAGCTAGAATTCGGTTCTTATGGTGCTATTCTGTAACCCATTTTACAGCGCTGTAAGGGATGTAAGCCTTTGACCTTGACTTATTACATCCAATATAAAATCATAGACTTTATTTAAATGCAAACTGCAAATAAAAATAGTATTAAGTTAGGCTGCTGAATATTATAGAAAGTAAGATAGGTCTTAATAAGTAATAATAAAAAGTAAAGTTGCCATTTTATAGAGGTGTATGTTTATAGCGATATAAGAGAAAGTTACAGAATAGCTGCATAAATGTTCGGCAAAGGGGAACTTCTGCCGGAGGACCTGGACAAAATATCACCCAACAAGGTTATCAGCTTTATTAAAAGACTGAACCTGTTGGGTGAAATATAATTTGGAGTGAGCCACAATAGACCGAGCGGTCGCAGTGGAGGGTCTGATCAACAGCCCACTCATAATTTACCAATTACCAATTAGGTAGGGTAGGGTGTGATACCCAATTTGATATGTAAAAAAATGATTTACAATTTTTAAAGTAATTGAATTAAAAAATGAAACTATTAAAGGCAGTGCCCTTGCAAATTTTAGTTGGGTCCGCAATTTGAGCTTATAGGGGCCTTTTTTAAGGGTATGGTGTGAAATATGGTATTTTGCATTGGATATAGTTTTTTTTTTAATGATCGACGATTGGTACTAATTCCACTATAGTATCCGTCATTTTTTTACAGAGGGTGAATAAACCTGTGACCTGTGACCTGTGACGGCTGTGACAACGCTGTTGTCGGACGTTTGGCCACGAACAGTAGAGTAAATAGCTGCTTCTATCGTGTCATCCCGTTTGCACTTTGTTGCTAAAATGTGAGACCCACTTTTTATCATTCCCCATCCGTTAACAATGCAAAATCGAGAGGTCGTCAAAAAATCGTACTGTACAAGGGATTGCTAGGGGTGGTTTTTCAAAAATTATGAAAAAATTTTTTTTGCGTTTTCTACATCCATGCCACCTGGTCCATCATCTACTGAAGTTTTATGCCAATATTTTAATCAGAAATATATATTTTTTAATTTTAAAATCGTCATGTACAATGCCTTCATATAGCGCCTTATTATATAAAGTCTCGCCCTGAAATACCACAATTGTAATATCCTTTCTAACGTCCTAACTCGAAAACCTTTTGATTAATCAAAAAAATCATTTCTATGAACGTTGTAGACCTTAGATCGAGGATTTCAATACTTTTTTCAGATTCTAAATCCGGTGGATAGTTTCGTTAAAAACTTGCAAATTGTAAAGCCATGTCGTGTCGGTAGCGGCCGACATTGGAGATGCTACGAAGGTTCACGTTACCGTCGCGGGGCAGTCAAAAACCGACTCTAAGCTTCAGCGCGTTTATAAAGTCGATATTCGCCTATTATCGTGCAATTCCTGTGTTTTAGAAGCATTTTAGGCCTGCAGAAATAGAAAAAACGGTGTAACTAATTTGTTTCAGATAGCCGTAGGTAAAAACAGGTGTATTTAGTTATAAGGAATATACCTCTGCGATTCCTCCCAAATCAAATATACAGAACATTGTTTATAAGTCACTTGTATGTGAAAAAATCATGAAATTTGGAGTTTTTTAAAAATTGCAGTAAGACTGCAGTAGATTAATTTTTTTGAATGTTTCTGTTTACTAGGTAATTCCAAACCGGTTAATTTAAGCCCCTGTTGATTTCATTTCATTGATTATTTATTTAAATAATTGCCGAAAACCATCGAAATTTTCGAAAATTTCAAGCATTTTTTACTCTGAAAGGAAAAATGCTAGACTCTTGAAACTTTGGTGGAATATGTGTCTCATTTTAAAATGTTTATTAGTTTGCGAGAAATTCTATTTGTTTATTAAAAACGTCCCAAATGTTTAATGAAAAATTGACCTATTAACGTTATCAAAAATAATTCAACCACAGCTCATTTTTTTCGTCAAGACGTCAATTTTACGAATCTGTTATGGGCGTATCGGTTTTCAATAATTTTGACCGTCAAAATGGCGTTAACAACATTGCTACTTTTCGGAGCAGCGTTTTTTGCAAATAACTTTACAACAAATGAACGTATCTGCACAAATCTTTCATATTTGAGTTGCTGGTATTTTTCTACAAATTTATAAAAAAAAATTGTTGCTCTGGGACATGTAGGAGCCTAGATAATTTTTTAAATTGTTTAATGCGCCAAACGTTTATTTATTAATATTTATGGCCAAAATTGAAACTGGTTGTTAATAAGATCTTGAATTTTGTGAATTCATCAAGTCCTATTGAAAACGGGCCCTTTTTGAGGTCAAAATATAATTTTTAATAATTAGTGATTTTAGAGCGTCTTCAATTTGTTTGGCTCAAAGGACAGGTGAATTTTTTATCAAACGATTTTCAAATTGAGGTAGCGAGAAAAATTCTTCATATCTCCGTTATTTTCCGGCCAATTTCGACGTTTTTTTTTTTAATTTGGGGTAGCTCACGAAAATAATAACAATGGGCACATTTGCAATATCCAAATAATAAACAAGTAATTGTTATAAACAATTTTTTTTTTTTAAATTTTTTCTTTTTTCGGCTTATGCAACTTATAATGTGCTAATGTATTAAATAAAAATTTATAAAGATTATATAATGGTAACAATACTGTAACATCGTATATTGTTTGATGGAGAAATAGTTTGTGCATACATTGTTACCATTATATAATCTTTATAAATTTATATTTAATACATTAGCACATTATAAGTTGCATAAGCCCAAAAAAGAAAAAATAAAAAAAAAATAAATTGTTTATAACAATTATTTGTTTATTATTTGGATATTGCAAATGTGCCCATTGTTATTTTTTCGTGAGCTACCCCAAATTAAAAAAAAAACGTCGAAATTGGCCGGAAAATAACGGAGATATGACGAATTTTTCTCGCTACCCCAATTTGAAAATCGTTTGATAAAAAATTCACCTGTCCTTTGAGCCAAACAAATTGAAGACGCTCTAAAATCACTAATTATTAAAAGTTTCAATTTTGGCCATAAATATTAATAAATAAACGTTTGGCGCATTAAACAATTTAAAAAATTATCTCGGCTCCTACATGTCCCAGAGCAACAATTTTTTTTTATAAATTTGTAGAAAAATACCAGCAACTCAAATATGAAAGATTTGTGCAGATACGTTCATTTGTTGTAAAGTTATTTGCAAAAAACGCTGCTCCGAAAAGTAGCAATGTTGTTAACGCCATTTTGACGGTCAAAATTATTGAAAACCGATACGCCCATAACAGATTCGTAAAATTGACGTCTTGACGAAAAAAATGAGCTGTGGTTGAATTATTTTTGATAACGGTAATAGGTCAATTTTTCATTAAACATTTGGGACGTTTTTAATAAACAAATAGAATTTCTCGAAAACTAATAAACATTTTGAAACGAAATTTTTTTTGTAAGTTGAGGGTAATGAGACACATATTCCACCAAAGTTTCAAGAGTCTAGCATTTTTCCTTTCAGAATAAAAAATGCTTGTAATTTTCGAAAATTTCGATGGTTTTCGGCAATTATTTTAATAAATAATCAATGAAATGAAATCAACCGGGGCTTAAATTAACCGGTTTGGAATTACCTAGTAAACAGAAACATTCAAAAAAATTAATCTACTGCAGTCTTACTGCAATTTTTAAAAAACTCCAAATTTCATGATTTTTTCACATACAAGTGACTTATAAACAATGTTCTGTATATTTGATTTGGGAGGAATCGCAGAGGTATATTCCTTATAACTAAATACACCTGTTTTTACCTACGGCTATCTGAAACGAATTAGTTACACCGTTTTTTCTATTTCTGCAGGCCTAAAATGCTTCTAAAACACAGGAATTGCACGATAATAGGCGAATATCGACTTTATAAACGCGCTGAAGCTTAGAGTCGGTTTTTGACTGCCCAGCGACGGTAACGTGAACCTTCGTAGCATCTCCAATGTCGGCCGCTACCGACACGACATGGCTTTACAATTTGCAAGTTTTTAACGAAACTATCCACCGGATTTAGAATCTGAAAAAAGTATTGAAATCCTCGATCTAAGGTCTACAACGTTCATAGAAATGATTTTTTTGATTAATCAAAAGGTTTTCGAGTTAGGACGTTAGAAAGGATATTACAATTGTGGTATTTCAGGGCGAGACTTTATATAATAAGGCGCTATATGAAAGCATTGTACATGACGATTTTAAAATTAAAAAATATATATTTCTGATTAAAATATTGGCATAAAACTTCAGTAGATGATGGACCAGGTGGCATGGATGTAGAAAACGCAAAAAAAATTTTTTCATAATTTTTGAAAAACCACCCCTAGCAATTCCCTGTACAGTACGATTTTTTGACGACCTCTCGATTTTGCACTGTTAACGGGTGGGAAATGATAAAAAGTGGGTCTCACATTTTAGCAACAAAGTGCAAACGAAAATCTTTTCTAGAAGGCTTTTGCGGGCTGGCAAACTCTACTAGATCCGAGGCCGTATCTGTTTACGACAAAGCTAGCGGTTATCACGGTCTCTTGAAAGCGCCGCTGTTCGAACAATTCGCGAACAACTAAGTCAGGTCCTCTAAGCAGTTGCCTAGCAAACTAGCACGTGACATCAAACTCAATTTTGCTATCAACCACGAGGTACCGGTACGTCCTGGAAGATATTTGCGTGAGCTATTTCCCACTACTAAAACCCTAGCCTTAAGTTTTAATATCAAATTCGTAATCAGCGACCCCAAAAACCTCCAAATATCTAATAAAAATTAAAAAAAGAAAGTAAAAAAATTTGACTTTCGACGCCTTTTTGTTTTTAGACCAATTTTGAGGCCAGATTCGTAATCAAATTTCAGGCAATTGTTTAAATAATAATAATAAAAGAATTATACATTTATTAATTAGAAAGTGTATTACAAAAACACTTATTTCTTTATAACTATTATGAAAAAATAAAAAACAAAAAATCGGTTTTGAGTTAATGAAGTTAGAACTTCTCTTCTTTAGTAAATGGACTTCTTCTGCTCTTTGTGTAAGTTAATAAATCATATCTATTATCTCAGGTTCTGGATAGACCGAAAAGGGCTACAATTATGTCCTCTTAGACCGCCAGATCTTAATCCCTAGAATTTTTCCCCATAAAAATACCTTTTAAATGAGGTATCCCAAACCCCTACGTCCAATTTAAGAATTTGGGGATTGCAACTGTCACTCAAAGGGGGTTGAATTAAGAGATGAAATTTTTTGGTTGCAGAATGTCATTCCAAAATCTAAAATTGACTAGTTTCGGCATTTCCTTGACATGTGTCAAAATATGAAGATATTGACTTTATTCCATTTGACTGTTCCACACTGTACATATCTTGTTCTAATGATATTGCGAGATAAATTAGAGATTTATTTAAAATTTGGAATTAAAACTAGATCATCATGTATAAATGAGTATTTTTCCTTGTACCCACAGTTTTAATTTTCTAGCACATTTAGATTTTGAACATTGTTTTAAATACTTCTTAAATATTTAAGGTGTTCCGTTCTTTCTTATTCAATAGGTACACAAAAATCGAATATTTTGTTCACTTCTGACATTGTCTTTAAATTCTCACTGGATATTTGAAGGACAGGAATGTCGGATACAGGCACAAAAAGAAAATATCACCACACCTCGAATGTGGAAAGAAATGTAGGATAAGGTTAAAAGTTAAGGTCAAAGGAACAAGTATGTAATTTTATCTGATACGTGATTGAAAAATCATCAATCATTTTCAATAAGCCTTGGATTTATTACAGCCTACCGTGTCACAGAATATAGTTTATAATAATGCAGTCCCGGTAGTGGAATAAACACAGAAATACTTTTAAATACGAATTTGCTATTTATTACACGTATTATTTATGTATACGGTTTATAGATCTGCAAAAAGCGCATGACAGTCTGGAAAATTCTAGTATTATTATTTATGTGTGACCAAATTATCGTAGCAAACAGGAAATTGATAGAAAAAGTGAATTTGATAATTCATATTGAAACAACTTAGTTAATGGTAATATAAGCACAGGAACGATATTTACACACATACAAAGGATAGTTAAATACACGGAATAATGTAAGCGAAGGAATAATCAATATATTCAAAACAAAATGACAGTTAATTACATCCAGTGCAATACGCTACGGAGATACATAATAATTACGTACACAAAGAGGTGAATATGTATCAGTTTTATAGAAAGCACAGTTATGTAACGAGTTTAAATGATAAAAGCAATGCCACTGAGATGATTGTTAGAATCAATACACAGTAATATTGCTAATGAGTGTGTACTGTTGTATTGGAAAATGGAATCAGACATTTTGGAGAAAGAAATATAATTATTATGGTACTGACATAAGAGAATAGCAAAATATGAGAGGTTATTACGAAAAAATTGGAAATAGAAACTGAAGAGGGTGACACAAAGAGGGAGGTAAGAAGAAATTGAAATCGAAAATTAGAGAAGCCATGGAGAAGAGACTATTAGATGATAAAATACACTTGAATAATGAGACATGGAGACACGACAACAGTCAAAGAGTTGTTCATACGAACATGGTAAGACAACAGTTTAAAAACCCGCAAATGTGGAGCGATTTGTTGTGGTGCATACTAGAACGAGACCTGATTTAGTATAAAATATATATATATATATATATATATATATATATATATATATATATATATATATATATATATATATATATATATATATATATATATATATATATATATATATATATATATATATATATATATATATATATATATATATATATATATATATATATATATATATATATATATATATATATATATAATTTAGTATAGCTCTTCTTGACGGAGTCAAACTTCAAACTAGTTGCATTACCGTTAATCAATTTACCAAAATTCTTGTAAAGTGTGTTATTTCTGGAAAATTTCATGAATACTGTGCCATATATAAATTTTTAGACGTGGCCAAGTACAAATATTACCGTCTAACTACTGCCAAAATAATCCATAAGTTTATTTCGGATTTTTGCAACGAATAATTTGATCTGCACATTATGAAGATGGTTTCGGAGACAAATGGGATTGCAAAAGGTGAAGAAGATATTTGAATGTGAGGCACGCAGAAAAAATTGTGAGGAATGTTTTATGATGACTTTGAACCAATAATTATTATTAATTTGAGTTTGAGGTCCTCGGTGAGGTCTGATGCTGTAGATGAGAAATTTTAGAATTTCCTTATACCTATTCAGCATGATGAATGCTGATAATTAATAAAATAATTCTTTTATTTAATAATTTTTTCAAATTGAATTTATGATTATGATGATGCAAGAAATAATGCACATTTAATTATTTAGTAAACTTTTTCTCGGAGCGACGAGTAACCAGATCATGAATTTTCCAATAATAGCTTTGATTCCAATAACCATTTAAATTATAAGAGAACTTTAAGGGTTAAAAAGATAATGGCATAATAAAAGGCGTCACTTCACGACATAAAATTCCCCGGGGAAGTACCGCCAATTTAAATTATCCTACAATATTGACAGATTTCATTTCCGTAACGAGATATTTTTTAATTATATTGATAAGAACTTTTCATCTTGTCCCAGATCTGTGAATGTTTCTTCAAATACCATTTCATAAACGTATTATAGTCAATATTTGTCAGATAATCATTTATGTCTTGTACGCAACCTATTTTGTGATTATCTCTATTATGTTCAGTGGATACAGACTTACTTTACTATTCCAGAAATATTTTTCAGTAAACTATTTAAAATTTTTTTTACACCTCGTTATTATTTAAAATACAAGGCGATATTTCAATATCTATTATAATAATTTCAATCAGTTTCGACGATTTTAATATTACTTATTAACCTTTTCATTCCTTTGATTTCGCTGTCACCTTAAAAATATTTATATTATTGCGTACATGCTTATAATTTATGTACCCTGTTTCAGATTTGATTTAAATATTTCATAAATATCAATGCTGGAGACATTTGTTAAACACTGAATGTAAGATTGTCATTTGTTCAGAACCTTCATTATTCAGAGTGCTAGGCGTTAAAGATATAAATACGATTTCTCCAATTTTTGGCTTCATAAATGAAACTGAATTTCAAACATAAATAATAAATAATGTCATTATAAATTTCAGATTTGCTAAAGAAGTTCTTGAAATGCTGTTTCCGTTTATTCAGCTCAAATTTATTATATTTTATACTAAACGCTAGGATGTGCAAATAAAGATATTACATCATAAATAATTTTATAAAAAACTAGGTATTTAAAACAATAATTATTTTGGTATACAAGAGACAATAATATTAATTATTACACAGATCATTGTAGAAAATAAAATGATTGACAAAATACGCACCCCACAAAAATTATCGCATCACGTTTGTCCGATTTGGATGATCTTTTTTTTGCATTGTAGGTTGACTCTTCTGGAATGTTACTGTGCTACTGAATTTTTTGTAAAAATTCACATTTGCTTGAATACCGGGTGTAACTATATGATGTTGTACTTGACCCGAAAATTCGTAACACCCTGTGGAGTGTACGAGCAGCAACAGCACGTTACAATTCAGTGCTAACTCTAGCCTCATCTTTTATTACCACTCTCTTTTTTGGTTTACTTCATTATCTGTATTAACAGATGAAATATACAGTTTTATAGTACAACATGTTTTTATTGACTTATATTGATAGTTTTTACTCTTATATTCGTAAAGCTGTGGCAGGCAATAAAAAACAAAAAAGTAAGTACTCTAGCCTGATCTTTTCTTAACATTCTCTTCTTTAATTTACTTTATTATCTCTGTTAACAGATGAGATATACAGGATGAAAAAAAAGTATCAATATAGGAAATTTTTATTAAATTTCTAGAAAAATTAAATTTAGGATACAATAATTTTCAATACCGTGTATTCCCTCCCGCCCTAATTACAGCTTGTATTCGCCTTGGTAGACATTCATAGAGGTTGTGTATATAATTCTCATCAATATGGTTCCAAATGACATTCAATGTATTTTCAAGTTCAGGTAGGGTTCTACATGGAAATTGGTCTTGCTGAATCGTCCATCCTAAATGATCTCATACCTGCTCTATTGGTTAAATATCTGGACTGCAAGCTGGCCAATTCATTGCAGTGACATTAACCTCTTCAAAATATTCTGTTGCGTGTGTGTGCGTAAAAACTAGCAATATAAGTCAATAAAAACATGTTGTGCTATAAAACTGTATATCTCATCTGTTAATAAATAAAAAATTGTCCTTGGATCTTGATGTAAATCATTCAATTTTTGATATGAATAAATGTACAGTTTTACAGAAGAAAATCAATATTGAAAAACAAAAAATTAGAAATAATCCTATATAGCAACCAATTCAAATAACAAACAATGAGTATTTAAATATTTGTCACCATAATATCCAGTGCATAAGAAATAAGGTAGATCTTGTAGGAGCGTTTTTAGAAATGAATATGATTGATATATTTTGTGTATCTGAACACTGGTTAACTGATGAGCAATCCCAATTAATTGGCATTGAAGGTTATAATTTAGTTAGTAGGTTTTGTAGAAATAGTTATAAAAATGGTGGTGTTGCAATTTTCTGTAAATGTAGTTTAATTAGTTATACTAGAGAGTTAAAGGAAGTGAAAAACTTGTCAAAAGATAAAGTGTTTGAAATTTGTGGCATTGAATTAAATTGTAAGAACGGCATTAGCATAAATATTTATTGTATTTACAGATCTCCAGGCTCAGATGTAAATTTATTTCTGTATGAACTTAATATATTTTTCGAACGAAATATTTTTAAATCAAAACATAAAAACTCGATGATATGTGGAGATTTCAATATTGATTATTTATCAAACACACCGCAAAGAAAAGAGTTACTTGATATTTTAAATGAGTATGGCTTCAAATTTTGTATAGATAAGCCGACAAGAATTTCGAATAATTCATCCACTGCAATAGATTATATATGTACTAATTTTAACAGTAATTTGCCAGAATTATCCATAGACATAGTATTTAATGGCATATCGGATCATTCAGCGCAAATTTTAAATTTTAATAGCAACTTGAATATAAAACATTCTAATTATCGTTATTCCAGAATATACAGTGAAGAAAACTATTCTACTTTCATTTATAATATAAGTAAGGAAAATTGGCTTGATATATATCAGACTGAGGATGTTAATTTAGGCTTTGAAAATTTTATAAATACTTTGAAACATTATATTGAAATAGCTTTTCCTGTTAAGAAAGTAGCTTCTAATAAAAATATCAAACATTGGATAACAAAAGGCATTAAAGTGTCAGCAAATCAACTAAAAGAACTCTATATAAAAAAGTGTGAAACAAAAAGTGTAAACGATTCAGACTACTATAAAAAATATAAGAAAGTATACAAAAAAGTTATTACTGCGGCAAAAAAGTTAAACAATGACAAGCTATATGAGGAATCTGACAATAAAAGTAAATCTGTTTGGAAAATCATAAATAATACAGTAAATAACAATAGAAATAACAGCCAAATTACTGAAATGAGAGTAGGGAATTGTATAACAACCGACAATAAACTTATTGCTAATTCTTTCAATAATTATTTTGCAGAAATTCCTCATAATCTTCAAGGTAATATTACTACCATAAACGTGAATAATATGAATTTTCGACCATCAGAGAATAATTATGATACCATGTTTTTAAATCCCGTGTCTGAATATTCGGTATACAATACAATAATTGGTTTAAAGAAATCCGATTCTTCTGGCATTGACTTAATTTCTTCCAATATGGTAAAGTCCGTTGCAAATTACATAACTTACCCTTTGACTTATCTCATCAATTTATCATTAAAAGAAGGCATTTTTCCCGAAATATTTAAAACTGCTCGTGTTGTACCATTATATAAAAAAGATGAGAAAGAAAATATAGAAAATTATAGACCTGTAGCTTTACTTAGTGCAATATCCAAAATTTTAGAGAAAATTGTGTACGGTCAAATAATATCTTTTCTGAACTTTAATAATATTTTACATGATGCACAACATGGTTTTAGGAAGAACAGATCTACGCAATCAGCGTTAATAAAATGTATTAGTCAATTATATACAGAGTTGGATAAGGGTCATAAATCTATAGGTCTTTTTATGGACTTAAGTAAGGCTTTCGACTTAGTCGATCATCTCTTACTTAAGGATAAACTTAATTTCTATGGTCTTAGGGGTAAAATTTGTGACTGGTTAATATCCTACCTTAACGGTAGAAAACAATTAGTGGATATCAATGGCATTTGTTCCAATGAGGTAAATATTAATATAGGGGTTCCACAAGGGTCCGTCCTAGGGCCCTTGTTATTTTTAATTTATATTAATGACCTTCCTAAATTAGATAACTGTGAAAGGAACCTAACGATGTTTGCAGATGACAACACATATTTATGTAGTGATTTAAATGTTACCGAAGTGATTTCAAAAACTCAGAATATGATTGATAAATTTAAAAATTGGTTTGATATGAACAAGCTGTGTCTAAATAGGACTAAAACTGTTTTCATTAATTTTTCACCTCGAAATTCCTCATTAAATGAAAGTTATTTGTTAAAAGTTGAGGGAAAATCCATTGCGCAAGTGGAGAACACAAAATTTCTTGGGTTATATCTAGAAAACGTTTTAAGTTGGAATGTACATACTGAATACCTTGCAAATAAACTGGCATCATTTTGTTATGTTTTGTATAGACTAAGAAATATTAGCAATAATACTACTGTTATGTCCTTTTATCATTCGCAGTTTGTCTCACGCTTGCGTTATGGTATAATATTTTGGGGATCATCATGTCACTTTAATAGAGTGTTTAAAATTCAGAAAAGAGCAATAAGAAATATTGTTGGAATACCTACAGCCGTGTCATGCAAACCTCATTTTAAAAAATTAAAATTATTGACTCTTCCGTGCATTTATATATACGAAATTTTAGTATATGTTAAAACAAATTTAGACAAGTTCACAATCAATGGTGATTATCATCATTATGAAACTAGACAGAGTTCATTATTGTCAACTCCAACACATGGATTGTCTTTATATGAGAAAAGTCCTATGTATATAGGAATCAAATTATTTAATAAACTTACTCCAGAACTAAAAAATATAGAAAATATAAGACTGTTTAAAA
Organism: Rhagium mordax; assembly: GCA_963680705.1. Taxonomy (NCBI): domain Eukaryota; kingdom Metazoa; phylum Arthropoda; class Insecta; order Coleoptera; family Cerambycidae; genus Rhagium; species Rhagium mordax. The sequence goes on along the minus strand of OY796656.1, from coordinate 105,864,007 downwards.
ATAAAATAAAAAACTTTTTACTGGATAATGTTTTTTATAGTATTCAAGAATATTTAGATTTTTAGATTATTGTTATAATTATTATTATTTTATTTTTTTTACTGTTTGTGCTATGTAATGTTTTGTAACTAATATCTTAATTTTAACTGTTTTTAGATAATTTTATATATTTGATTTTATATTGGCTTCACGTTTACTCCTTTATAAGCTTTTAATTGTTTTATTTGTATGTATTGTGATTTTCTTTTGTTTGCAATGTTCTGACGTTTCCTATACTATGTAATATGGTCTATTGGAAATAAATAAATAAATAAATAAATAAAAATAAAAAAATACAGATAATGAAGTAAACCAAAGAAGAGAATGTTAAGAAAAGATAAGGCTAAAGTTGGGATTGAATTATAACGTGCTGTTGCTGCTGATACACTGTACAGGGTGTCACGAATTTTTGGAACAAATAGAACATCATAGTTACACCCGGTATTCAAGCAAAAGTGATTTTTTACTAAACATTCAGTAACACAGTAACATTCCTGAAGACTCAACCTACAACGCAAAAAAAGATCACCCAAATCGGACAAACGGTTCAGAAGAAAATTAACATCAAACTTAATATGGTCAATTTCTAGTGATGCGATAATTCTTGTGGGGTGTGTTAAGTAGTATTGTGTTATAAATTTGACCTATACTACCTAAAATATTTACAGAGATAAATTGGCCTTGGTAATAAAAATGTTTAAAAATACTAATTCAATAACACTCCCTGGCCATATCGCTAAAGTCTACAGAGAAGAAATTAAATAGAAGGATGACTTATTGCTTTATTAACTAGATCTTCTCCATTTCCTATGTTAATAATTAAGCAGGCGTAATCCAATTTTATGCCGACACCTTTTTCAGCGTTTATATTATTTATTTGGAACCGAGAAATTCATTTTATACACCACCTTAACCCGCAGTTTATAGAAAACACTTTAAATATTTCATATCGGGAAGTAATCGATATGACGGTCCCCCTAAGAACGAGAAATTGTTGGTTTAAAATGTATCACAAATGATACCGGTTTTTTATTTTTTTAAAGCTTTTTTGTTATTTGTACACCTAATAATGCTTGAACGAAAACAATTAAACGCAAATAAAAAAAAATTTCAAGAATTTTGAAAAAAATTCGATTTCAAAAATTTTGAAGTAGGTAATTTTGAAATGAAAAATTAAAAAAAAATTTGAATTGAAAAATTTTGAAAAAATTTGATTTCAAAAATATAAAAAAAAATTATAGTTTAAAAAAACTAAAAAAACACGCTTTAAAAGGAAACCGAACTAAAACGTAAAAAATAAGAATAAAGTGATTGACAAAAAATAATTTTATTGTAAAAAAGCGTGGGGTGCTAACTCTACTTTAATCCAGAGCTACCAATGAAATATCTATAACAATTGCACCCCACGCTTTTTTACAATAAAATTATTTTTTGTCAATCACTTTATTCTTATTATTTACTTTTTAGTTCGGTTTTTTTAGTCAAAATTGAAAATTGAGTTTAAAAAATTCACTTTGATAAAAATAATTGTATGGTAAGGGAAAACTTTAGAAAATTCAAGTATTTACCGAAATAGCTTGGTTTTGTTGTAAGTATATCAGATTATAAATTTGACTTGGAAACCGGAAGTATTTTGAAAATTAAAATGTATCTAAAATTGTTAAATATTCCTTATTTTTAAAGAAACTAAAGAAATAAAGCCTTAAGCTTGTTTATGTTGTACAGGGGGTAGATATTTTAAACAGGGGAGAGGTACTTTAAACTGAGGGTGGGTATTTTGGATGAGAAAGAAGTATTTCGGACTGTTTTTAAAACCAGTTAGAAAAAACCTTGACCGATTGGAGAATTTTTAATGACGGATTTGGATACATTGCATCAAAATACACAAGAACACAGTAGCCATATTAAAGAAAAAAAGTATTTCCTTTCATACGATTTTCATCAAAGTGCTTTTTCCGAACTCAATTTTTGAATTTTGACTAACATTTGAAAATCAACAACTCTGGAAATCCTTTTATATTATATGTATCAGACAATTCTGTAAACTTATTTTAAAAAAAACTGATAAGTCGGCCATATTGAATTTTCATCGCGGAATTTTTCAATTTTCATAACAAATTCATAATCAGCGACCCAAAAAACCGGATTAAGAATTTCAAGCTATTTCGTTAAAAACTTGATTTTCCGAACAAAGTTTTCCAATTTTCACAAAAAACTCAAAATCAGCAACTTCAAAAACCCCTTGTTATACATACACGTCTAGCCAGTCAGTTGTTTCGGATACAGTTCAGTAAGTTGCACCAACTCCCCTAACAATTTCGACTCCGCCCCATAATCACGTTAGTCCGAGCTGTCCGAGATGGAGCGTCGACCGTCGACCGGTTCCTTTCAGGGGAGATGTGTGCAACTTACTGAACTGTATTCGAAACAACTGAGTGGCCAGATATGTATATTACACAATTTTTTAAAATAAAAAAAATGGTCTAATTTGTAATCAGCGACCCCGAAAACCCACATGGAACCTATTCTAAACGCGTTTGATAAATAATTGAGCATCTAGAAACATCGAAGTATAAATACAATTTTTCAGGCTCTCCACAAGTATTTATTTAAAAACAATTTAAAATTGTATAAAAATTCCACACGAAGGGATCGTTAGGGAATTATATGACTAGTATTTAAAAAAAACTTGAACTTAAATATTGCGTCCGGAATATTGAATATTGAATATTGAACGAAGTATTTTGCCCCACTGTGAGTACCTATAAGCTGAAATTAGTCGGTTTTGTCTAATAGTGTTTCTGCTAAAATAAGAAACTGATTCCCTGGAATTATTTAATTTTTCTTCTTTTAATATATTATTATTAAATATATGCTCATATAAAAAATAAAATATATTCGCCACTATATTATTACTTATTATTATTATTTAACTCATTTTTAATCTCGGATATATCGGTTTTAAGGCATGTAGCTGCTGAAAAAAAATAAAAAATACATAATATATTCTATTTATCAAAAAGCAATATTTAAAAGTTATGCAATTTAATTATATCAAGAAAAAATTTTTTTATATTTAATAAATAAATTAACAAATTTGTGTTTGTTTCTTACTCACAGACATAATTTTTGTTTTGTAGCTTTCATTACAAAAAAAAAAATCAGTTTATATTGTGTATAAAGATTAAGTTTTTTCTTGCGAATAAAATGAAAAAATAAAATGTCTGAAAAGTTTAATTACGCCAGCCTGATTTAAATTTTAAGGAATCAACAAGATTATAGTAGGTGAGGTTAATTATTGAACGTTAAAAAGCACCCGGTATACGTTACCGCTTGATTTGGCATCTAACTATCTCTAACTATAACAGCAAAAGTAGTGGAGCAATATTACGCACGAGATCTTCCATCTGGTAAACTTTTTTCTTAAGTTATGAAAGGGAGAGAAATTCTCTATCATGCCCTAAATACAATCTGACAGAACAAAGACAAAGAAACAAAAAGCAACATCCCAGCAATGTTAATTAATACAAAGGAAGGAGGTTTAAGTTGAAATTAGTCTAAAAACTCTTAAATGTAATATGAACTTCTTTTATAATTGCAGATGTCTAAGTCAGACAGTAGAAAAGTGGTACTTCACCCTGTCAGCTGGAAAACGAGCGGCCTCTTCAGATGTGAGGTGTCAGCAGAGGCGCCCTCTTTTGCATCCGCTCAGAGCGAGTCTCGAATGGAAGTTGTGTGTAAGTCAAATGCTTTTTATTTAAACTTCTCCGGGATTATTAAAATCTTTTATTCATTTCTTTGTATTTAGTTTTAATAAGCATAAAGCATGTTTCTTTAATTAAGAACTAGACAAAGTGTAAAATTCGGCCCTCGGATTGCTTATTTTTTTTAAATAAAATTTTAAATTCTGTAATTAAGGTTCGCAAATTAATTCTTTAAATAAACAGAAAGAAATGAATTCTAAAGTATAAAGTGAGGATTAAACTAAGATTGCGACTTGAACTTAAATACGCTTAAACTAAAAAAACAAATTAATTTTTAAATAGAAGTCTCTATTTTTCACGCACCTAATTGGATACCATGTTACAACCACACCAATTAGGAACATTACGATCAATATCGAGGCAAAGTACCAGAATGGAGAAAGCCTATAAAATAATCTTGTAACACGCCGACCTCATGTTTTTTAATCTTCTAATTTATTTTTTGACGGATGGATGATTATTTTCAAAACCACTAACTGTTTAACAAGCAAAGTGGTTGAGACTATTTCCAGCCGACTAATACTTTTAGTTTGCGTTTTTATGTAGTTTCTTTTAACTTTTTTTCTCTAAAAAGTTTTGGTTAAACTTTAAAAAAAACTTCACATAAACTGAAAACTGATAGCCGAATATCAAAATCTCTGGATTATTTCCAGGAATAAATATTAACCAAATCTGGCATGTCTGTAATTAGAATGAAAGTGGGTATACGATTATGTAAAAAAAGTACATATAAGTGCCGTCATCTTATCAAAAATCGTGATCAGGTAAGTACACACAAATACGCGTTAATCAGATTAAAAATCTTACACATTTTAAAATACGAAGGCAGACACTTTCATTGCCCACTGACATTGTTAGAGTCAGAGCTAGGAGTTGAACCCAGGCCAGTCAATCAGTGTGATCAACCGCGCTCATCACAACACGGTCCAGTCCATTGCGATACCAAATCGGTTAATCTCAATAATTATTGCTTTTAGTTGCTCAAAAATTTTCATACATACGAAAAACATGACAAATCTTCACATACATAACATAAAGATAACTTTTCATTGAAAATCTATTCGACTATATGAAAATGTCTCATCTCGTTTATTAAAGTGATATGCATAAAGCGTGTTCGTTGCAAACTTTATTCAAAAATTTTAATAAAAAGAAAACTTCGTGAAAGTTTCTAAGTTATTAATAAACTTTTAAGTTTTACGAAAATAGATTTGAAATAGGTATTTGATTTTTTGTTTAAGAAGTTGCGTAGAGTTGATTATTTTTATGTTAAATTACATTCATATATAAAGCAATGAAATATGGAATATTAAGTATCGGTAATTATCCGAAACCTATTCTCAAAATTCTAGGGGAATTACGTTAATTATGTACAAGATAAAACGCAATTTGAAACATAAGTAATTTACTATCGAGTACAGTTAGGAAATGACCCCAACTAATTAGCACTAATTATTTAATGTCTAATTATACCGGACATTTTCTACCCTTTATAGTCAAAGGAAAGCTAATAAATATCAAATATTAACTAATCAGCAACAATTTTAAGTGTGCAAGGTAATCAACTCATCGACTCAAAATTTTACTTCTTAAATTCATTTCTTATTTAATTTCTATTTTCGTCCATTTTTTGGGATTTATTACCACATGCTATATTCTTCAAATTTTAATTCATTGAAGAATATAGAATGTGTTAGTAAATTTGAAAAAGGGAACAAAATAATGTCACAAGTAACTATTATTTATGCTTCAAAATATAGTAGGCCAAGCATGCATATTATTCCGTTTTTTTGTATAGCAATAACTGATTAATACAACAACATCCTAGTAGTCTATTATGGGCCAGCCAAAATATTGGTATAATTTGGCGGTACTAATTTTCCTTCATACCGCAGTTATATGGGAGTACAGAGATAGCAAAAACCTATGATTGTCATCTGAAAGTGGTAGCTAACAAAAATGGCGGCCAATCGAAGATTGCTGATGTAAACGTTTAACAATCGTATCTCTGTAAGTTATCGTCCGATTTCAGTGTTCTTTTTTTAAATGACAGCTTAAATTCTGAACTTTTTTTAAGTTCCCATTAATTTTCTCCATATAAGCAACCATTAATTAATACATCGCTGATTAGTGAAAAATACATTAGTTTTTACAAATAATTTGTTGTTTGTCATACATTTTCTTAAAACGTAGACGTTTTAGAAAAAATTTCCAACAAATAGTGTAACACAAACGATTAGCTTTAATTTGGTGTATTGCACTTGTGTGTTTGGACAATGTGCACTGCACTGTGTGATAAGAATAGCAGTATGGGCCAATTTTATAATCGAATTTAAAGTGAGCTTTAGATAAAATTATATTTAACTAGTAGTAAGTGTCACAGTCAAATGTAGCCCTAATTAAAGCCACCTTTAAATTCGATTACGAAATTGACCTTTTGTCACGGAAAAATATATAACCGACAATAATCAATACCGATATAAGTTTTATAATTTTTAATAATGAAAATTTTTATTCATACAGGTTATACAGATTTTATAAACATCCATATGGTTTATTATTCTTTTTGAAATATTCCTTAACCATATTGTTTAAACTAAACTTTCACAAATCGTTGTCACTACTATACATTCATATGGTTCATCAAAAAATTCATCTTCTGCATTTTCCTCGGGCTCATGCATATTTTTACATTTAGTCAGCTTACAAGCTTTGGTACATATCAACTGATTCATCATACAAGTGCACGATGGTAGTTGGCATAACCTTGGACAAGAACAACTCAAAAGTTCCAAAACTGCTTCAGGTGCGAGTGCTCCCGTCATCCAATTGATGCAGAGCATTCCATCATTGTCTATCATCCATCCATGATCTTCTGCTTCTGGAACTTGAGGATAATTTTTCAGGCATTGCCACTTGATAGTTTGCGCGCATAGAATGTTGGCAAAGACAGTCTTCACATGGAGGAAGTTGTGTTAATTCAACATCACCTTGTCTACTTCGAAAAATTTGGTATCTTAGGTTAGGTCATTTATGCTCTATGTTTTGGTATTCCTTGAATACAACTGATATGTAAACTTTTGGATCAAAATAGTGGCAATTGTTAGATAATGCAAACTGGCTTCCCAGCAATGAAAATAATGAAATAAATTCTTCAAGTTTTTGTAAAAGCTTTCAATTTCAATTGTCTCGAAAACGCGTTGACTGTATCACAACCTGTCCATGCATGTAAACCAGGTAATGCTGATATGATTTTCACATTGTCGATCATATATTTTTCCGTGACAAAAGGTCAATTTCATAATAGAAATTAGAATTGGCTTTAATTAGGGCTATATTTGACTGTAACAGATCCGTTACTTACTATCACTAGTCAAATGTAATTTTATCTAAAGCTCATTTTAAATTCGATTATAAAATTGGCCCATACTGCTATTCTTATCACACAACATTGTTCCAGTGCACATTGTCCAAACACACAAGTGTAATACACCAAATTAAAGCTAATCGTTTGTGCTAAAATATTTGTTGGAAACATTTTTTCTACGTTTTAAGAAAATTTATGATAAATAAACAAATTATCTGTAAAAACTAATGTGTTTTCACTAATCAGTGGTTTACTAATTAATGGAAAAAATTAAGGGAAACCTACAACAAGTTCACAATTTAAACTATCATTAAAAAAAAAACACTGAAATCGGACACTAACTTACAGCGATACGGTCGTTTTTTTTAAACGTCTATATCAGCGATCTTGGATTGGCCGCCATTTTTGTTAGCTACCACATTCAGATGGCAATAATAGTTTTTTGCTATCTCTGTGCACCCATCTAGCTGTGACTTAAAGGAAAATTAGTACCCCCAAATTATACCGAATAATTTAATTTGGCTGGTTGGCCCATATACTATAGGTACAGTTTCAAAAATTTATTTAGATGATCTGTCTTAATACTGCTTCATAGATTCCCTACATCGAAAATCTAATAAGAGGTCATTCACTGATCAACAATGTAATATATAGGTATGTGTTGACATTTTTTGAGCAATACATCGAAAGCGGATTAATAAAATAAAAAGCCAGTCAGAAAATCAATGTTTGTTATTATCCTGTGGATATAATATATATTCGGATATTCAACATGTACAGAAAACTTAATTCTCAGGAAACAGGAAGTAATCGAAGTGATTGATGGTGACTGTTATTAACTTTAATAAAATATAGATTGTCATTGTGATAAAAGGGTGAAACGTAAAGTATGCGTAGTGTGATTATGATAAATCTATCATAATTAAACGAGGTGAACGTTTTACTTTTTTGTTAATTAAGTCTAATGTAATGTGAGAAATTAAAAAGCATTTAATGGAAACAAAATAACACATTTGTTACTCTAGTTATTGGTCCTCTTATTATTTAGATAAATTGCGGCGTATCTTGTTTAGAAAAAGGAAAATCTGCTGGTAAAAGATTATTTTGAAAAATGTTGTCATACATACATAGAAATAACTGCTAATATAAATCTAAAATTGTTAAATTCCATTAACAAGATCATGCATTAAAAAAATGTATGTTTTTGTTTACTTAAATTTTAAGCATAATATTATGTCATTTTTTGTTATACTGGGTAGTAAAATAACTGACTAAAGACACGTCTTTGAATCGTTTACCTTATTTATATCCCAAAGAGCGATGCCAATTATGGAATCAGAACTTCCTCACTGTGTGGTGGAGTTTATAATAAAATTAATTTTTGACGTATTTTGTTTATTTCAACATTTGGACACAATATTATAATGGATTTGTATAGGTATCAGATCTTATTTATAATCTTTCATCAAGAATACATTTTTTTTTAAGTTAGAAGTAGAAATGTTGGGTTCCTGTATACCGATTTTGCTCATCAACGAACTCAATCTTTTCCTTGGCCTCTAGAACGTGTGTACCAAATTTGAACGCTTTATCTCAAAAATTGTAGCTGCTATCGCGGTACCTACACACACACCGACAGAATTTATTTTTTGCTTGAAATTTTGTGTATCGTCATAATTCGTCGAGAATTGTCCAGAAATGCAAATTATTTAAAAATGTTTTCACGAATACATACTTTCCTCACTTTTTGTGAAGAAGTAATATAATAGTATTCCACATTACCTTGGAACTCATTTTAAGTTAAATAATAACGTCACAGGCTTGCAGATGATTTTCAAAGTGGAGCAGAAAATTATACAAGACAAGTGTCTTTTGGAAATTGTATATTCTTAGACATTTCTAATTTATTTCATATCTTATTAGTACACTTAGTGATCCAGTGACCTGTATCGATAAATATACAATATGTAGTAAAGTTGAGTTCACAATGATAAGCTTTAACCAAATATTGAAAAGTACTATACTGTGGAACTGCGCATTCCAAAATAAAATTCAACCTGTTCCAGGATTCTTCTCAATATACATATACCAATTTTTATCGAATTAATTTCATACTTATGAACTTCCTGTATAACCTTAACCTTGCAACTATGTGGAATAGGTATTATGTATTTTTAGTACTGCGTGGACATATTCGTCTTCAACATGTAATTCACAAATTATTTTGCAACAACCTTAGGTTGTAATATTTTCGGAAGTATGTAAGATAACGTATTCAAATTGCGACTGAAATGTCTTGATAATTTAGACTACATGCTAGGTTTTAAAAGGAAATCTTTTAGATGTATATCTTGAGCAAATGCTAATAGAAATTTATTATAAGAAACTAATCACTCTATTGCGTGAAGAGATTAAGGATAATGAATTAGTTGGAAAACTAGTTTGTTTACCCAGTAGGGAATTTGCAATTCAAAACATACATAAAGTTTTTAAAATATGGTATATACAGGGTTTCGCAAATATAACGAACAGTCTCTTGTGAATATATTATTATTCATCTATTAAAAAAATTATAATTGTAAAGTGATAATAATAATAATAACCAACTGTCCTTCGCTTATTACCATCCAGTACAGAAATAGGCCGTGTTCAATACACTGATGTACATAGGACAAAACCAATATGTGATGTGGAACATTTTTAAGAGGACTTTGCTCCTAAAGTCGTATCTATCTACAGAAAAACTGGTATAAACTCAGAGAAGTGAAAACGCCTTAACAAAATAAAATACAACAATGTTACAAAAAAAGAAGAGAAATATGCAGTAGTTATTTCTTTGCCATATATACAAGATTTAACAGATAGAGCTCACTTTGTTCCAGAATACAATAACGATAAGAGGTTGCAACGTCAAGTTAATCACCGGGAAAGAATCCGGAAAATTATTTTACAAATGTCACAAAATTTTTTGGAGTGCCTGGAGAAATATATTAAGAAGGTTGCAATTCAAAACATACATAAAGTTTTTAAAATATGGTATATACAGGGTTTCGCAAATATAACGAACAGTCTCTTGTGAATATATTATTATTCATCTATTAAAAAAATTATAATTGTAAAGTGATAATAATAATAATAACCAACTGTCCTTCGCTTATTACCATCCAGTACAGAAATAGGCCGTGTTCAATACACTGATGTACATAGGACAAAACCAATATGTGATGTGGAACATTTTTAAGAGGACTTTGCTCCTAAAGTCGTATCTATCTACAGAAAAACTGGTATAAACTCAGAGAAGTGAAAACGCCTTAACAAAATAAAATACAACAATGTTACAAAAAAAGAAGAGAAATATGCAGTAGTTATTTCTTTGCCATATATACAAGATTTAACAGATAGAGCTCACTTTGTTCCAGAATACAATAACGATAAGAGGTTGCAACGTCAAGTTAATCACCGGGAAAGAATCCGGAAAATTATTTTACAAATGTCACAAAATTTTTTGGAGTGCCTGGAGAAATATATTAAGAAGGTTGGGATTGGCATATAAACCCTCTTTTAATCCAACTACCAAGGGCATTGTTAGATGAAAAATCCCGTACCTACTTCGTCCTGTTAGTACCTTAAAAGTAACATTTCAAAATCCTTGAATAAAAAGGCTCTGGAATATAGTTACTAGACATAATGTGTAAGTAAAGGTGCATACTTACTAGTGAACATAGGTGAAACAGGCTTGGAATCATTTACATCAAAAAGAGGGTGCCTTCCAAAGGTCCACGATTGGTTAGAAAGAAAAATCTCTTCAGTTACCTTTACATTATTGGATTTGGCCTTTGATTTTATTTGGACTTGGTCAAATACCCAATACAAACCTTTAATACAAAATCTAATGTAAAAATCTAATAATGTAAATCAATCTTTAGACTTAAATTTAAACTTCCTGAGTTTCTATTCCCAATATAAAGAAAGTATAAAGAAGGAGAATAATTTAATAAGCTTAATCACCTATTAAAATCATATTATATAGATGCCAGATATTAAATAGATCTTATTATTAGATACCTACTATCGAAACATTTTTTAATTTAATTCTTTTCATTGTTTTTTCATCAACCTATAATATGCCTACACCAAGAAACAAAGAAATTTATATTTATAGGTAATCAGTGTAATCACGTTGAAGTTCATTATGCAATTAACTTTCTAAGTTAAAATTTTGTACATAGTGATATTGTTCTTATTCACAGTAGCTATTCGTCGTCAATAATGTAATTTTCAATACTGGCATTTTGTTTGGTTCACAACGTTGTATTTGACTGTTTAATGTAGGTCAGAAATAATCTACAAACAATGCTTCCACTACACATACATTATTCATTCTATACTCTTTGTACCCTTTTGCGTGCCTTGATATTTTATTGTTAATTAGGGGAAAGTAGGTAGTTACAGTCAAGAAAATACATAAGTAGATGAAGAAGTTAATATGTACGAACGAATATGTATGAATTAGTATTATAGAAAACATATAGGTAGTTTATTAAAAATTCAATAAAAGTAGAATAAATATATGTTTTATCTATTTATTTATTTATTTATTTATTTATTTATTTATTTATTTATTTATTTATTTAGGTTACAACTGCCCAGACAGAAATCCATTTATAGGGCAGGGAAATTTACAAATATATATATAACAATAATAATACTAGCATTATAAAGGTAACATCGAGTATATAGATACAGAGATAATAATATTATTGATAATATTAGTTAATACAAATAGACATCAAGATAATAACAAATACCATATTACAATTAGTCTTATAACAAGGGAATGTTTAGGCATCATAAAACTATATTTGGATCTGTAGGTTTAAGAACTAGTTTTTTTATTTCGGTTATTCTTGTATTGAAAATATCTATGTTATTATATAGTGAGTCATAATTGGAGCACATACGATGCAAGGGAGAGAACAATAGCAAATTTGTTCGTGGCATGGGTAGATAGAATAGAGACGAGTGCGAGCGAGTCTGTGGATTTGGAACATGAAATTTAATGTAACTAAGAATTTCAGGGCAATCAATTTTACCATTTAAAATCTTATAAAGAAATATAAGAGAGTAATATATACGGCGTAAGTGAAGGTCATGCGTTCCAAATTTATGCAGCAATTCATAATGTGGAAAACCTCTGTCTGGGTAAGTTCCCAAATTTTTAAACCAGAGATATTTAAGAAAACGCCTCTGAGGCTTTTCAATGTCAGCTTTATGAGTTTCATAACCAGGACTCCATACTACTGAAGCATATTCAAGTTTAGATCTAACAAACGAATTAAAGAGAGATTTTAATGTATTTTCGTTAAATTCTTTACAGTTACGTAAAACAAAGCCTAAGTTTCTGAAGGAACTAGCAGTAATTTGGTTGATATGGTTAACAAAAGTCAATTTAGGGTCGAACAAAACACCGAGATCTTTAAAGTGATTACAACTTTCCAACGCTTCATTGTTAATTAAGTAGACAAATTTAATTGGATACTGCTTACGCGAGTATGTCATTGAATTGCATTTTGATATATTTAACTGTAAGTTATTCTCACTGCACCAGGACCATAGTTGTACAAGATCATTTTGCAATTTTGCACAGTCTTCCAGACCAGTAATAGGCGTATATAATTTAAGATCATCAGCATATAACAAAGTGCTACAATGTAGATTATCAACAATATCGTTTATAAAGATATTAAATAGTAGAGGTCCAAGGACGGAACCTTGGGGAACACCTGACGTTGCTGTAATATCGACAGACCGGAAACCACGATACTGCACAGTCAATCGCCTATTTACCAAATACGACTCAAAAAAATTTATGAAGTACTCAGTTAGTCCAAATTCGGATAATCTATAAATAAACCACGAAGCTGTTCGGTTCTAGTTTTAAATAGCCACCTATAATATACAAGAAGGTCCCCGGGAACGGGAAGTTTTGATAATGTTGTTATTTCTTAACTATGTATAGTTGGCAGTGGATTCCGAATTAATTTCCAAATTCGTCAACATGGCAGAATAACCTCGGCTCATCCAGTAAAGGAATGTGTACGTAAATTTCAACAAACAGGTTCAACTATCAACGTGAAACATAAGGGACCAAAGAAAACTGTACGCACACCTGAAAACATCGATCGCGTTATAGCATCTGTAGAACATAGTCCAAGACGTCAAGCCGAAAACGAGCTCAGGCGTTAGGAATTTGTAAAACTTCTCTACATCGAATTTTGCACAAGGATCTTAATCTTCATCCTTACACAATTCAAATAGTCCAAGCACTAAAACCAACAGACATCCCAAATGGACATTTTGCTCAAACTCTGCTTCAAAATGAGATTGATATACATAATTTTTGGATGTCTGACGAGGCACACTTCCATTTATCCGGCTATACCAATAAACAAAATTGCCGTTATTGGAGTTCAGAAAATCCACAGGAGCTCCATGAACGACCGTTACACAGCCCGAAAATGACAGTATGGTGTGCAATGTCTTCAATGGGAATTATCGGTCCCTACTTTTTTGAAGATGAAAATGAAAATGCTGTTACGGTCAACTCTGTGCGCTATATCAGTATGATTAACCAGTTTCTGAGTCGGCACTTGAACATGTTTCCACAGAATAATGAAACATGTTTCCAGCAAGACGGTGCAACTTCACACACCACGAGCGCGTCATTAAGTTCCTTACAAAGATTGTTTCCGGGACACATTATTTCCAGACGAGGAGATATTGACTGGCCTCCAAGATCGCCAGACCTAACGGCTTGTGATTACTTTTTGTGGGGCTACCTAAAGCAGACGGTTTTCGTTGATAATCCAAGAACCATTCAGGAGCTCAAATGAAAAATTGTTGAAGAAATTGCTAATATTCCTTTGGACATATTGCATAGGGTCATGGAGAATTTCCACAAAAGGCTTCATCAGTGCACACAAAAAAAGGGAGGTCATTTAACCAACATTATTTAAAAAAAATGAAACTTGCATATTACTAGCTAGTGAATGTTGTATTGTATTTTATTTAAATAAAATTGTCTTCAGAATTTTAAATTATTCAAAACTTCCCGCTCCCGAGGACCACCTTGTAGAACTATCTTCTAACAAGTATAATTTTGTATCAGGAATTTGTGTCCTTAAATGTTTGTTCTTTGAGAGGATATCGCCTAGATAGCACAAGAAAACTGATCAATTCATTAGCTAACGTTTCGACTTTAATTATTATTGTACAGGGTGTTCCAATATTCCGTGTAAATACAGTTACTGTGGGTTCCTGGGATCAAAATAAATAGATTTAACTAAACTTACCTCTATTCCAAATTGCTTCGTTTCGCCTCTAGAGGGCATCAAAATTGGTTAAAAATTTAAGTTTTTTCCAAATAACTTCAAATCGCTCTGTATGATTGGAATTAAATTAAGTATATTAATGTCTCTATAGCGATTTCATTTTCTGATATTCTGAGTTCATTAAATTCACAGAAGGGCAAAAACTACCAACCCCTTAGGCCAATCTGCTAATAACTTTTTTTAGGGGTGATACGGTTAATCGCTATAGAGACATTATCTCTTAATTTCGTTCCAATCATGCAGAGCGTTTTGAACTTATTTGGAAAAAACTTAAATTTTACCATTGATGCCCTCTAGCGGCGAAATGAAGCAATTTGGAATTGAGGTAAGTTTAGTTAAATCTATTTATTTTGATCTCAGGAACCCAGCATAACTACTGCATTTACACGGATTATTGTATATCACCCTGTATATCAGAGTGTCCCACAAGAGTCTCACTCGATCTCCTGGTTTTATTATTGGACTAAAATGAAAAACAAAATTCTAATCTCATGTATTTTCTTATGAGGAATCCGATTGTAAGGTCGAATAAGCGATCCTTTAATATACGAGGTACTATTTAAAAAAAAAATAGTTTTCCAAATCTTTTTCACCCGGATTATTACGGAAATCGATATGGTACATTATTGTGGGTTTAAAGTCATATGTCATTCATACATTTAACTTCCGGTTTAGCCGGAAATAGCTAAATATCACAAAATTTTGGCGACAACCTGTATATTAAGAAATAATTGAATAGTAGCCATTCTCTTGTGAGCATGATAACATACCATATCGATTTCCGTAATAATATACAGAGTGAGAAAGAAATTGGAAAATTAGTTTTTTGCCAATACCTTGTATATTAGAGGATCTATCGTTTATTAGAGCTTACAATTGGATTCCTCATAAAAAAAAATACATGAGAATAGGTTTTGCTTTTTCATTTTACCCCAATAAGAAAGCCATCAGTAGATTGACCGAGCCTTTTACGTGGGACACCCTTTTTTACGTAGGACGTTGTATTAAATATATTTTTTTAATGCAGTTGGGTATATCAAAGCTCGTTTTTTACAAAGTTACTCAAATTTCCCTCATTAAATACATATATTTTTACTGCACTATTTACCTATTTAAAAAAATGCGCAGACAAAAATAGTTTTAACTGTTTAGTCGGTTTTCTTGGCCTGATATACCTAACTGGTTTTACTCTTGTTACGGTTGTTTCATTTAAAACTTTATTTAGGTTTTGTAACATGGTAACATAATAAAAATATCCAATTTGATATATTAATATTAAATATAAAATCTGTTGGACGTAAAAATCGTTGAAATGACTTTAGAATGCTATTAATGTTGATTCTGTTTAAAACAACTACTTTCCATAACAGCATGTTATAAAACATTGAATTACAAAACAGAATTCATAGCATCCAAAGCAAACGAATGTTGGAAATTGAAACCACGTTAATTCGTACTATTCTCCTGATGATTTCCAATAAGAATGAAAGAGTACCTAAGTACATCTTCTGAGGGATATCGCTTTTTGATTAATAGTCGTAATGAATAAACCTTGTGGTAGGTACGTAATTTTTTTTTTTTAACCGATATTTTGCGCTGGACGCTATGATTCGACAATAACTGCGTTCTTAAGTGGTTTCAAAATTTCTTTGTTTTGGATGCTATAAATTCTGTTATGTAATTTAATGTTTTATAACGTGTAGTTATGATTTTTACGCCCAACAGATTTTATAATTTTATGTTCAGAATTAAAGCATCAACGTAAATACTTCAAGTTAGATATTTTTGTAATTATTATGCTTTTATAGTTGTTCTAGTAGTTAATTGTAAACAACACGTGTCAAGCAAAGAAACTAGAGTAATTTGTAAAAAAAAAATTCCATTTGTCAATAAAAGCAATCTGTAACTCAATAAGAGTTCTCGTAGTTTACAGCAGAAGTCTAATGCGCCTGCAAAGTTTATACCAAATATGAACATATTCATATCTGGACTTCTTGCCAGTTACCTTATACGAGCCTCAAAAAATTGTTGAAATTATATTGTTTACGCACATTTTGTGTATCTATAATAAGATCAGCTAGGTTATCTTCACAAGGTTTAATATTATAATCCTAATAATTTCCTTGTATTATAAAAATACAGGTTATATTAAACCGAGGCACATTACGCAGGTGTCGCATTTGAAAATTAAACCCATGAACTTGTGTTGGTAAAACATTTATGTGTACTAACCTCTCGTGCAATTTCTTCGATAAAATAATTAATGAGAAAGGTAACATGCAACGATATTAGGTTTTATACGTATAAAAGTTTTAATCGCTTTCATTTAAATTAATGCTCGCATCAAGTAAGCCATTGAAATACTGTATATAACCGTCTCTTTCCCGTTTACTGCACGCAACATTAATTTTAAAAACTACTTTTATATGCAAATTATATCTATACCGAACATAGCAATGCCTTACTAATTGAATACTAGGAATATTTAGGTATAAGTTGATGTTTCAATTCCAATGATAACAGATAATATAGTAATTGGCACTAAGTAATTTATTCTAAACGCATTTCGTAGCTTCAGGTATAGTCTTAATTGTCATAACTCTTTGAATAATAAAATCATTAATGAAATATAGGTAGATTGATCCCATGTGAGTAATTGTTCGCATTGACAAGAAAAAGAATAATTCTCACAAAATTTCCTTTATTATTGTAACCGGTTTTGTGAACAAATTTGCTTCAAGAGATCTGATGATGTGAAGCAAATTTGTTCACGAAACCGGTCACAATAATAAAATAAATTTGCTGAGAATTATTCTTTTTCTTGTCAATAAAAAAATTAAAAAATTAATGAAATAGTTTTTGCTTATGTTGATATGATTAAGAAATATCGATAGAGTGCAAATCTGGAGGCCTACTTATCCAAATATCAATATTCCGAATGGTTTAGTAGGTAGTTAGTATTCGGTAACTTAACTAGATAGTAACACAATTTTTTTCTAGTAATCTAGTAATATTTTTAATTAAATATTTGCTATTCAAAACCTCTGATATGCATGTGAATAAAAGGGTTGGATAATATTGTCGCGATATCCAGAAACCTAAATAAATTATGGGCCTGGGAAGATTTAAATGGCAGACCCCGTAGAGCCAGATTTTCACATAAATTTAGAAATAAACGCGTAGATGTAGATTAAATATTTGCAAATTATTCTAAACTTTATAATAGCACTTAGTTAATCCTGCTGTTACAAATATATTACAGCTAGGGTATACAACCATATAAGAGGGGTTAGTAAACCGTTAACTGCTCACCCGACATTACAGTCCTTACTCGTACCTTGAGAAACTTGTTTCAGGCAACGATTATACCTGACATGGTCCCAGGATTGTCGTAAACACGTCCGCTATGGTCGCAGAAACCATAAAATATCCGAAAGAACGAAATTGCAACCCTAAAAACTGCAAATGACATTCTTGCGAACTTAATGATTCGAAAATTAAAACGTAAATTATCAATCAGGTGTACTTTCGACTGAAAAGTAAATTTAACAATCGTCTGGCGGAAATTTCAAGCAGGAATAACACAGTCGTAAAATAATACCGTAATTATTTTATATTTCGCATTCTGCCTACAAGATTGTTTCAGAATATGTGAATACGACGCAAATTGAATTTGAAAACTTCTGAAACCAAGGCGAATAATCTGTAACAGAATCCAGAACTTATTTATTGTCTATATGTTGTTATTGCGTTCTCAAAATGCCTTGTCTCCTAATTGGGAGTTTGTACCCGATGCACTCAAAGATATAGAAAAATAAATTCGGTAAACAACAAACTTGTTATTGTTACTTCTAAGTCTAACAGTAATCAAAACAACTGCAGTTGGTGTATTATGATTTGGCAGGATTTTCTTCTTCCCAATCCCCTTTCGTGTCATTTTCAGTCTCTTCCCCCAATTATCATTTTAGGCGTCTGTCTCGTTTGATGTATCTCCGGTCTCTCAAGTCCTTCAAGGTTGAGCAAAGAGTGGCCTGCAGGCGCATTTGCAACTTTGAATTCAATGAATTCCTACAGCTTTGTAAGATTTATAATATGGTGAACATAACTTTGTAAACGTTGAGATGGCCATTGTTCCAATTACTGGTGAATGGAATTTTTTCATGGATCGTATTTGTTGTACAAAGGAATGGAACAGATCCCCAGCAAATATGTAATTGAAAGAGGTAGACTTTCTTTGCTACAACCAGTTGTACTATATGCGACTGAATTGAATCAACATAGTATCATGGTACCTCTTTCAGGATAAAGAATTGAAGTGAGAACCTGAAACGTTCCTTATTTATTACGACTTTCAATATGATGGCCAGCCTAAAATTTTTGGGAAACTTTATCTTATATGGGAACCAAGAGGATATGAAATATCGATTAATTCATAGCTAGCATAGTAACTTTTCAGAATTTCGGATTTCTTTTTATGACAGGCGCAGAAGTTCCCTAAAGTAATCAGTGGTTTTTTTATCTAATTAATACATATGGTAAAGCTCCAAGAAGAGAAATGGAAAGACCTAATATCCGATTCTGTATCAAACTCCAAGGTTCTATCATAAAAATACCCACAGAATTGCGAATATATCGTAGTCAGTATTTTCAGAATATAAAATAAAATTATCATAATTGTAGTACAAACTGCCGCTCGGAATAAGATAATTTCGAGAGTAAACAAAAGTTAAAACCATTTTATAAGCATGTCATCACATAACCAATTCCAGCATCTGGTATAAATAGGAAATAGGGAAACCTAAAGAGATAATAGCAACCCTTTTCTCGGAAGAAGAATAATGTGCTACTTTTATGTTTAATAAAAATTAAGGGTTATGAGTTATTTACTGATATTGCCCCCATAGCAGGCTACGTGAAAAGAGTTATGAGGCGGTTTTATTTTACTGCTTCGTGTTAGCAGTAATTTATATATTTTTATATATTAGGGCCGTATATAGGAAATTAAAGTTATTAAATTTTATATTGGAATTTTGACACTTATTACGTACTACTCTAAAATACAGCAGTAATTTCATTATTAAAACGTTGTGTTCCGGGAAATATACATGACCACAGAATTATTGTTTTTTGCATTATTAAAGTTTCCAAGAGAAACAGAATACAATAATTTTATAAATAATGTTTTTTGTTTAATGGCAAATAATGACACAAAAATTACAAAGATTTTTCAACTTAGATTATATTTTGGTTAATATTCTTCTAATGAGTGTACGAAAACAAATAGAGGTTTAATATGACCATAGAGAATGGCTGATAATAATAAAAGAAGTAGTAGGTAAAAGGTTAGCCAGACTAAGTTGCTGTACAGTAAATATGATTTAATGGGGTTAAGTTGGTACTCCTCAATAAGTATTTAGGCAGGCCAACTATTTGCATCAAATTTATTAGTCATGACTGCCGTGAGGTATTATTACCGTTGTTTAGTTTAATAATTATTATCAAAGCCATGGTCGGCAGTTGTTAATACATTTCTAAATTAATGAAACTACTAAACATCAGACAACAGCTTTTGTAGCAATGTGAGATAATTTAAATTAAAAAAAATAATTTAAAATCACAATAAGTCAGTTCAAAGTATCAGATTGACTTTACTTTTAGTCTATTTCCAGACAAGTCTTTAGAGGGTCAGTCCGCTTAAATGAGGCTTTTATAGAGGAATCAGTGACACGTAGAAATGCTATTAAAAAAATTGTAACGGCGTTTTACTTACGTAACCTGTAATGTTTGTAACTGGCTATTTACAAACAGAACTCTCTGGCTTTGTAACACTTTTTAAACGGAAACTCGGGCGCCAGTTCCTTAATTTTTAAGTGCAAGGAACATCACTTGTTTGGTTCTCCGGGGAGAACGTTTAGGGGTAGCTAACAGATGGAGATACGGTTATTTGTCCAGGGATCTTAAGATGATTGTCTTGTCAGCTGGACTTGGACAATTTCTCAAACGGGTTAATTAGAACAGCAGAAATTATAACTCGTATATTTTACATATCATATCAAAGTATTTATTTACTAACAGTAATGATGAATAAACAAGTTAAAACTAAACAGGATAATGTAGCGATTTACTTTGCAGTTGGTTATAAACAAATTGGATAACGATAATATGTCAGCTGGTAAAACCGGCGTACGCGTTGAAATAATTTAATTGCGGACGACGGTGGACTCGAAGTGTGAACGGATCGAGACATACCCACGCGGAGAAATCAAACGGCCGGGACTGGGGCTAGCAAGTATGACACCAAACTATCGGATTAAGCCACAGAGATTCTTTTTATTTCGGTTTCGGATACTACTTAACAAACGCGAATTTCTACTGCCTCAAATACGCCTATGCTAACAAGGAAGTTATTTCCTTACTTACCGGAAAATAAAGATTTAAATCCACGTTTTGAAATACATCCACTGATGGCTAGGCTCTACTATCTGAGCAGAACACCGTAGGGCTCAACCGGTGAATGTGTAATATAACATTAAATACAAATAAACGGAAACTTTAAACCGAACTCTGATTTAAGATTTAATTAAGTAGTTCTGCAAGACGTCGGTACTTTCACGATGAAATCAACGGCGAATCTCGGTGTTTATTCGAAGGCGGTGCGGCTGGATAACGGAGGACTACCAAGATGGTTCACGATAAAAGAAAATGTTTCTGGTCGGTTTTTGTTTTCGGTGCCAGGGTATCGATAATTCGATTGGTTTGGATTTGGCCGTTCCCGGTGAATGTATTACCTTTTTCTTGCAGACGCAGGCGGTGGCGCGCTCATACGGTGGGTGGAATCCGGAAAGGTGGCTCGAACGAAGAACGCGGTTTACTAAGTCCGAGCGTGTTATGTAACTTGCCATATTCAACCGGGCTAACGGAAAACGGAAATGCATTGTTTAAAATATTTAAACTATATCGCAAAAAGAACCGGCCTAAAACAGACACGGATTAATATTTTAACAAGTTTTCGTAGCTAATGATTTTTACTTCCAGCTATTTTTAAACATTTAACGGATTTTAGCTATACAGGGCACTATCGAATATTAATCAATTAATTTACGGTTTGTTTACCAGCCGATTTTGCAATTCATTGTTACCTTAAACATAAATACTAACAGAGTTACAGGATGTACCCAAGTGACGGAAATATTAAAATAAAACAGGCAATCCTATTTTGAACGGAAACGTACTAAAAAATATGAGTTTCATCAAGTAAAAACTTTGACGTATTAAAAAAATATAATATATTATATTCCAGATTCAAAAGACAATATATAAGGAAATGTATTAACCTGTAGTTGACTGAAATTTTAAAAATGCAAATATATTAATTTATTTTTACATTATCAACTTTACCTTTTTCTTCTTTTAAGTAAAGCCAAAACTATCACGTCCATTTACTTCCAGATTGTGGTCCATAATAACTTTTACGAATTAGTTTTCCTCCTTAATTTTTCTTTACTGATAATTTATTAAAGAAGCATATTTTGCAGTCATGAAAATTTGCACTTTTCCCACCTATCCTAACCTAACACCGAACGTGCGCGCGTATTATTTATTAATAGAAAGGCAAAGGATCGCTATCAATTTTTTAAAAAATGAAAATATTTTTTAGTTATTTTATCAAAGTGGCCAAAATGCGTAAATATGACGAAAATAAGCGAAGGGAGCTGCAGCTACCTGGTTTAATAATAGACAATCGTATCAAATGCAACAAATCTGTGTACACGACTAAGAACTCGATTGTCCATAATATCCAATTCAGAATATTTTAGAGAATCAATTTATTTTGAACATAATAAATACGTCAATTAGGTCGAAAAAATGGAAACAATTTTACAAATTCACCTCTATAGATAATAGAACATGTGAACTGCGGCGGTCCTGCGTGCCAGATAAAATTCACTGTTCTCCATTAAACAATACCATTAAAAAGTTCTTCGTATAATCTGGCGCTCGTCGCTGAAATATTTTTATGATATTCTACGTACAATAAAAATATGTCCACGAGTTTATTATCGTAAATAATCAACACAACAGAAACAATATTATGACTGAACGAATTCATAAATAAATGATAGCTTATTTTCAAGTTCGGATTTTAAATGTACAGGGTGATTTCGATAACGTTCTCATCCCAATTTTTTTGTTTGTTTTTGGAAATAAAATATAAATGTTTAACGTAATTTATGGTATTTTTTCAAATGATTTCGAAAATAAAAAACAATTGAAAGTCAAATGAAAGTGGGAAAAACAAAGCAATTATTTTTTAAATTGAACGCCTTACATATTTTTACAATTTTGAAAAAAGGTTTAAATTCCCTTTCCAAAAATATAACATAACAATATTTACCTTCATAAAATACTTATAATAATAATTGAAATAATTTAGCATCGAGTTGGCTTATAATGTTTTTTAAACTGTCACTTAAATAGTTTATGTTGTAACTCTTTACGTTGATTAAAAGTTAAAAATACCTCACTCAGCAGAAGAAAAAAGATGTTAGGTATATCTGATAGGCAGGTACCGCATTGTACTTATTTTGAAAATTAAATAGACGATTATGGGAAACAATAAAGAAAAGACAAATAAATGTAAAACTGTTAGTAGAAGAAAATTAGTTAAATATATAACTTTATTTTGAGGAAACATATCTTCTTCGATTCGTGAGCTGCCCGAGATTTAAATATAGGTATCTTACAAATCCATTTGAAAAAAAACTTTAAAAAGGCACGAATATACGCCATACAAAATACAGCCAGTACAAAAAATGTTACACGAAGATGATAAAAACAAACATAGAATTCTGTAATACTATTTAAAAGAAAATCATAATCATCATAATTTCAAATATACCTACATATGAAGTGATGGGGCAAATTTATAAAATCAGTTTTAATCAAGGGAGAAATTCAATATTAGTGTGGTGTGACATAATAAACAATAACGTTGTAGGCTCCATTTTCTTTAATGGGTTTGGACTGGAATCAGATATTTTAATTTACTTCAAAATGAAACAGAGGAATATATTGACAGAATAGTGCTTATAGATCCCTTAAAAATGATACTATTTGGCACCAAGTGGCGCACCTGTGCACAATATTATACCTACCCCTTCAGATTTTTTAAATAACAAATACTCGGAGTAGATGGGAAAGCATATCCCAGCTCAGATTTAAATCCACTGGATACTTTTTTATGGGGTCATTTGAACATTGAAGTCTATAAAAATAGAAGTAACAGTGTAGAAAAATTGAAAATTATGTTGTTTTTTAGATTATTGCGATTCTCAGGCAAACAATTTAATTTTAAAATACACTAGTGGTGACCGATATATTCTTTGCATGCGGTGGATTTAACGCATTGCCTAATTTCTGTGGTGTGTTTATTATTATTATTGATCGCGGTCGATTTATTGCATGTTTTAATTACTCACCCCATTTCAGAGAACGTTGCTCTCTCCTGGACTATTTTTGGTTAAAATAATACTTTTATTTTACGTTTTACTTTTTTTTTCAAAAATAATAAAACAATTTTCCACTACGTAAATTTCAAATCTCACTACTAGACTGTTCGTTATTTCATACCTTACAAGAAATACAATAAATACATTCAGAATTCGATGATTAACACAGTGTTGTTTTAATTTTTATAAGTAAATTATCGTCTCACAAACAATTTCACAAAATATTACTAAAGGTAACCTGTCAAGTATTTATTAATATAAAATATTGTCACCGTTTTTATATAAAATTATAAATGGTTTGTGTATGTGTACTCGTTTTTGCCTAGATCAATATTGTACGTAATAAATATTTCGTACTTATCGATCATGCTGTCATAATTCAAACTATTACTCGTAAAGCCGACAACATAAATTACAACATTGTACCTTGTTTTACAACTAACTATTTTATTGCATGTAAACAGGCCATACTATAACTTTTATGTTGATTGCGCAGAATAAGTTAAGCACCCATAATAATGGATACCTATGAAATATGTATTTAAATATTTTCAATTATTAATGTTTCAATTTAGAGTCATAGTATTCTTGTGCTAGAATGTGATGATGTGCATGTTATTTTTATGTGATATTCAATCACCAAATATGGGATAAACCCGATAAACTAATAATACATAATTTTCATAATGTTAACCGTCATCCTCATAATGAGTAGACAATAAAATTACCAGCGAAACTTTAAATGAGGAAATTTCCAACATTTGCAATTTTCTAAACCATTCAACAATTTTCACGCGCTTTCCGGAAATTGAAAGTTTTTAACGCTTTTTTCGACATCAAATGTTGATGCTAAGTACGCTTTCCATGTCATAACATAAAACGAAAGTGAATAATGCAGAATATGTTTAATACTAAACTTAATCTAACAATGCAGTATATTATACCTAACCTATGGTTCAATGAACTGTGACCTACATTAACTAATAAAGCAGATCATTTGAAATGGGTAGATCCCTAGCCATGCATTCGATATTTTCGCTATATATGCAATTTCTTCAAAAATATCTAGTTGTTTGATATTTGCATTTAACTACATTTAAGTTAATAATTTTTATGCTAAGGTTACTTTCAAAGACATACTTTTCAACACTGACTTGAATTATTGTTTCATATCCCAGATAAGCCGTACACTATTTGAATAGTAAGAACTGACTGTTCGTTATCCAACCCTAATTTAAATCATAATTTTTCAACAAATTTCGTAAATCCCTTTAAGTTACTCCAATGCAAATTTTTGGATTGTCTAGAACGAGGTCTAGATTGTCTAGAGGTTGAAATTTATTACCCATCAGCAGATCAGGAGCATACCAAGGTCCTTGGGATTTAATATGAATTTTAAAATTACTCTTTCAGGTTGCCAGATTAAGGAACTTCAAATAAAATATTGACCAGAAATTCTTTCAACGTCAATAGTTATGAAATAATTTTGTCAACTAAAATTACTAGATTACCGTTGCTTCTTGTCAAAAATACTTTATTTGAATAAGTAAAAAATTTAGTTATGAAAATGATAGATATTCATAGCCTTTAATTTCTCTGAGTAAATCAACTAAGTATTTAAGTTAAGAACTTGGTTGTCTATTTCTATACGTTTTATATTTATTACTGCTAAAATATCACCTACTATTTTATACATGTCCTAGAAAAGTATTTCTAAATTTCCATTCGTGTCTGCTCATAAAGAAATTGATGATAATAGTTGACAAAGAATGAGAAGTAAATAGAAATCTTCATATCTTTCAGCTGTATATTATTAATATTGTTAATAAAATCACAACTGAGGAACCATGTTGTGCAAAAGAAAAATTTAAGATCTCCCAAGAGGACATCATATTAAAGAAAAAGTTCTGCATCAACTGCTATTCTGTTCCATTAGAAATTATTTGTATAACATTTTTTAGTTCATAAAAATAACATTCTCTGAGAATAAGAAAGGGTTGACAGTTCACCTTCTAATAAAAAATATAATCCTTTTAAAATTAATTTTCTTATGTCAAAACATAATCGCAACATTTTGGAAGTTATTATATTCTGCGATGAGATTATCATTATTATATGTAGACTAATCGTATTTCAGCATCTAAAGGCGAAATCTGTGGGATATAGAAACAAATTTGAACAATTTCTGCACTAAGTATAATATAAATTTGAAACAGATATTTATAAAATTAAATTACGGATTATTTTACCATCAAATGACGTGACTTTGTTATATTGTACCTAGTTATAGGCTATATATGTTCAATTGTTACTTTTAAAATTAATTGCTCAAAAAAATGTTTAAATAGATAAAAACACAGAAGGTGTTACAACACAGAACAGTACATTCATAGGATTTTGACTAAGTTTTTGACTTGAGAAACTTTAAAATATTTCCTCCAAAATAACTTGCATGTACTTCTAAATATTGAGAATGGTTCAAAACAATCTGCAATTTACAGAATTCGATTACGTTCAATAAATATTTAAAAATATATAAGTATATCCAAACAATCCTCGCATGTATCAAAAACACTTCTGATATGATTCCCAAATATGAACTCCTATATGGCTGTACTTGTAGTGGTCAAAAGTCACGACCGAAAGGGGAGGGTGGCAGAATCCGGGTCGTCTTTGCTATCTTAATGGCCAAGAGAAAATGGTGGCGGTACAGAAGATATCGTCTGGACCTGAATTTTCTGGAGGAATTATTTTCACTTATTTAACAATTGTTCTTACTGATTTCCTTTTAATTCAAGCGTCTAGGCGTATGAAAGAATGCAAACCAAACCTTGCAAAATATTACTCCATATTAACTGTAACGGATTTACTAAATCAGATTTTTTGATGATCTGAATATTATGTACTTGTTTTTCGGTGAGCTGATAATTTGCAATATTTATATACCTTTATCTAATCAAGAAATTAAAAAATATTTACAATCGTATATTTTTTAACGTAGTAAAATAACGTTAATTAGGTGTTTTTTCGTTATTCTACCAATTATTAATTTTAGTTTTACAAACACCCCTGTAAGTAGAAATCCTTGTTAAGTGAAAAATAGTGCTTCACCTAGGACTTGCGTTGATCAACTGCATCTTCTCTCGAAAAAGTTTATTTAGGAATATAAATAAAAAAGAACACAGTTCTTGGTGTCAAATTACAAAATAAAATTGATTGTCTGTCACATTATTATATTTCAAACTCGATTTCAAAAGTAGAAAAAGCGATTACGGATGTGTTTCGGAGCTTTCCTAGTTTAAATTATAGGATCTGGAAATGATAGATCACTAACAACAATTAAAATATTTCGAAACTACAGTACAAAATATTCAATAATTTAAACCTTCATAATGATCAGGACAGTCGGCACCTAGAGCTCCATGTATATTCGTCTTAAACTTAGTTTGACGGTCCCGTTTGCACAATATATTTTAAAACACAATTCTTATTAATTATATCTAATCCCCGAGTAAACCAAAGTTTATATGAAACTAATATACTAATACTAATATAATAAATACCTTTTCATTCGTAGATCGTAAAATGTACATTCCCTAATTCTGTTATTAATTAAAGTAACTTAGTAAACGTTACTAACTATATCTTTAGTAAAAAAATATCGCAATAAAAGACGAAAGAGAGTTACTTTATAGGTAGTCCCCTCATGTTGCTCGAACCACACTTTACTATTGAATTGTAAGCAATTTTCTAAATAAAGTGATATCAACATATTTTGACTAAAACAATTTAATTTAAGTAGGTAATTCCCAAGAATAATTCAAGGTTTGTAAGTTTTGTACTGTTACAAACAAGATAAAAACAACAAACTGGGTAAAAATTCCATCCTCTTGTTTAATGTATAATAATAAATATTATTGATAAATTAGAAATACTGAGTGAAAAACCAAAACGCTCTTGTCAATTGGATAGGTTGGTGATCTAACTGCTGATACAATGGGATGCATCAACTACTCTAGTTCATGAATTTGTAATAGAAATTATAATCTTTTGGATTTGATACATGTAACTAATTTTTTATCACTAGAACAACAAGCTTATGCCAAGTGTATTTCTTACTTCAGTGATCATCTTTGGTAATGGATTTCTAAAAAGTTAAGGTATTAATTAGATTTTCTACTCCTTCGTAGTCCCGTTGATCTAAAATAATCTTTTCTATGTTGACATTTGATAGTTTTCTATACTTTGTAAGAATTCATTTTCTAATGATGCTACAAACTACTTGTACATATTTGTTTTTTGCATGCTGCATCTCTTAGATGAGGAAGATACTGAATTTACCTAGACTTGTCATACTTTTTTAAATGGAGGTGGAGCAAAATTTAATTTCTTTTCTGTAAAAATGATGTAGGTTATGTAGGTAGATAGAGTTTAGTTTAATTACAATATAAAAAATCACCCAATGATGAAAATTTGGTTTGTGAAACATTCCAAAAATGACATTACTTTAGTAACTACGCTACTTCAAAGCCCATTTGCTTTAGAACTAATGACTTTCCTCTATTTAAATATTTGTATAATCCACTTGAAATAATATTCATAACATTTAAGTGAATTTACATTGTTCAGCCTTCGTTTTAAATACATATGAATAATGTCACTCACTATTCATATTTCCACCGACCGACGTGAGGGAGTAATAAATAACATAAATTTACTTTAATTAGAAATGTATGTTATCTCCAGGTATTAACGCCATTCTATGCATATTAATTATTAAACTCAAATGCATTTCGACATTTCATGAAGATTTAACTAATTCAATATCTCTTTGCCGTCCGGCTTAATTATTATCGTTAAAATGATATAATTTGTACTTGTCACTGTTGCAACAGTATACATTAAATTAAAATTTTGATTTTAACTTAAATTTTCATTTCATAAATGATATACCTATATGACTAGATATATTTTATAAATCCGTTTTAAAATCGTAGCGGAGGTACCCACTATTGCTGGTTAAAAATTTTTAACGCTAAAAAATATATTATACCAAAACTTAAAAGCATTTATTGCACACTGAGAGAAGATTCTTGCAGTGACAGCCAAAAATCAAGCTACAGCAGCAAAAAACTCTATTTGAATAGGCGCCAGCCAAGAACTTTGCTAGGGCAGTAAAATTCGCTTTGCTAAACTTACCTTACTGCAATAGTAAAGTTACTTTATAAATGTTTTTCATCTAGCCACCGAAAATAAGCTTTACTGTTAGTATAAAGTAGGTTATCATTACTGGCAAAGATTTTTATTACCATTTAATAGCTTTATTACTACCACCGTATCATATATAAGACCAAATTATGTTACTATGTAGTATGGTCTATATCTATATTAGAAATACATAATATGTCTACGTGAATTTTATCTGTACTTCTTTAATTTGCATCCATAGAACCACTGCTGGGTGCTAAAATTATGTGCCGCTGTCACTTTTTCGTTAAATGTGGATGAGATACCTCTTTAGAGTCCGCGCGCCTCAAATATTCCTTATATTTAGAAATTAATAGATGAGGTATTTAATTAGCTCCTTAATTAAGATAATCTAGTTTTCCTAAAAAATAGTTTTAAATCACGTATTATCACAGGATATTACTATTATAATACATTTTTCGTCCTCTGGATCAGTATGAAAGTGAATAAATGCACAAAATTAAAATATTATTCTTCCCCTCCTCGAAAAAATATGGCCGCTAATAAGATCATCGAATCTGAAGATATGGCTCGTCTGCGACTGCGTCTGATGACGTCATATCATGCAGTATAGTATAGTTATGGTTACAGCAAAAAGTTTCACTACCATTGCAAGGTTTTTCTACTACCCTACTTAATGTCTTTTTTATTGCAGCATATTTTAGTAAATCATTTATTTTTAGTGGTATAGCTAAATGCTCTAGTGCTCCAGTAAAGTACTTTTTAAGGGCAGATACAAAGACGCAGTAAAGAGATTTTTTCTGATGTAGTGCAGGGTTAAATGTGTAATAGGATAAAGACGAGGATAAAGAATTACATAAAAATTAAAGAATAAATGTTAGAAAGGGGGTAACTTGGCAAGTGCCATAATATTCTTTGGTATTTACCTGCTTTGTAACTTCCACTTTTTATTTTAAAACTGATTGACTGTTTGGTCGTAAAAAAAGAAAATCAACTTCCGAAATATGAGCCAATTTTTAACTGACTTCAAAAAAGAAGGAGTGGGGACTTCTTCCTTTTAGACCCATACATTTTTTTTCATGTAACAATTCTAATGCATCTAATTATCTGCAATTACTATTATTTTTTTTATTTGGCCAATCGTATAGGCAAAAAATTTGTATTTTTGTCTGGTATATTAATACCTAGCAAGTTATTTGAACAAGAATAAGTTAGAAGAAAAATTGTAGAGTTTTTAGTTTTTTATTAACAGACTCTAATAAAAAAAATTTATTAAAAAAAATATATATAATAAAGGTCGAAGATACCATCTTAATGCGTATTCTGAGGTAATTATTTAATTGGTATAAATGTAGTTGTTGTGTTTATCTGTTTGTGAAAGTTAGATGTCTTAATTTAAAATTGGTTCACTTTGTAGCCTTGAAGAAGTTTACGTCGAGTGAACGAAACGTCGGCAAAAGAATAGCGTTATTTTTATTGTCCTGTACCAACCATTTTCCCTTCTTAATATATATAATGTGCGAGGTCAATGATAGCTCATCGTAGTCCAGTTAAGCTCTATGAATAGTCGCATCATTGTATAGAGGAAATGCTTCAAAATTGAAACAAACACTTCCCTCAGGTACCTTGGTTTGGGTTAATCAGACTATAAACACCCAAAAGACGTCATCTTGTTGCTCTAGGTATCATAATGACAACAATTTTTAGATATTTACTTACTTTTACTTTACTATGTTATGGCTGGTTGGTTGAGAGGCTAGGATACTAGACTCTCAGCCAGGAGTCCCGGGTTCGATTCCCGGCCGTGGCACTGGGATTTTTTCGAACAAAGAAATTAATCCTAGTATACTCGGATATTGGGTGTGTGTCCCTTGTCTCTAAATGTGTAGCCCCCTCCCGCACAAGACTTTCAGAGTCTTCAGGGATAAAAGGGGTCGTATTATCTGTGGTGTTACTAGTACCTACATTTTTGTAATTCTCAATTCTCATTCTCAAAAATAAATCGAAGATGACTTTAAAGCTAACAAATAAAGTTTTGTGATTTATTTTAACAGTAAGTTAGTGTCTTTAATTTTCATACTGCAAATTTTTAAAGGGCAAGTAAAGATATCAGAACTATTTAGAATTCTCGGAGGTTAAAAGTAGAAACTTGTTCAAATATATAATTTTACTTTTATTTTACTTTGAGTTATTTCGCGGCTTTAAGCCGAGCGAACTATTGTTTGATTAGGACTACGTAAATATTTGCCGACTGAAGATTTTGTCGGTGGTATGTGTGCTTTAATTATTTCACCCTGTATGAACATATTACCTTCTGGTTCAGAATTTCAGGCGAGCCTTCCTTTCACCTGTATTCTGAAAATTGATCTCGTACAAACACTTGTTTCAAACGTTTGGGTTAAAGAAGCTTTGAAGTCTCGCTTTGAGCTTTTTAACTTCTGCAGCTTTGTGAGTAATACGACTTGTGTTTTGGAAGTTTAAGCACTACGTCAAGCGATTCGTGTATAATCTGGATTATTTTAAATATACTAGACTGTTCTTGAAGGATATCTAAAGGAAACGTAACAGCTGTCTGTTGTTCCTAGATGAAAATCTTTCTTTTTCTTTGTTATGGAATTAGTGTCAAATTAATTCTTTTAACGTAAGATTCTTAAGATAATCGCTATCAGAATGTTCCATATGCTTAACTGAAAAATGCATTTCTTAAACATACGAAACTAGTCTACAGTTTCTGTCCTACCACCGAAAATGCCGACGCTATCTTTTATGGACCACATATATCTCCCTTACCATTATCAAAGGGTACCACATGAAAATTTAATAATAATAATAATAATAATAATAATGATTTATTGGTGCTATCACAAACAAGTATTTACACAGGTCAGGAGAAATGGCTCAAATTGGGCGTTCACTAGAGTTAAAATAATTACAACATACAAGTGAATATAAAAGGTTAATAAAATATATAAAAATACAATAGTTTAAAAAATAAATACAATAATACTAAAACCTAATACTAATACAAAATGCTAATTAGAGCATATGAAAGTATGAACACATTAAAATTGCTAATCGAGCATGTCTAAGAAATCATTTTGTAGGTATTCATCAATATTATAAAAGGCCTTCTTTTTTAAGTAGTTTTTTATTTTAGTTTTATAGGCATTAAAGTTTAGATCCTTTATCTGTTGGGGTAATTTATTAAAAAATTTCACACAGTAGTAACCCGTACCATCTCTGGACCTCTGCAGGCGCAAAAAATTTTGTTGAATGTTATTTCTATGTCTGGTTTGATATGCATGATTCTGGGAGTGGGTGGGAAACTTGTCGATGTTTATTTTGATATAAACCAGACATTCCAGAATAAAAACACATGGCAGGGTGAGAATTCTCAAAGTTATAAATTGGTTTCTGAATTCGTCCCTATAGCTAAGTTGTGCAATAATTCTAATACATTTGCGTTGCAGGCTAAAAATTTTATTAGTTCGGGACGCATGTCCCCAGTTTAGAATTGCGTAGGTCATATTGGCATGGAAGAGTCCGTAGTACGCCGTGATTAAAGTTTTATTTGAGATCGACTTGGAGAGATTACGCATAAGAAAGATTTTTTTTGGATAGTTTTTGTGCTAGGCAGTCGATGTGTGCCTCCCAGGTTAGGACTGGATCCAGTTCCACACCAAGAAACTTTACAGAGGTTATTTCTTTAGCATTGTTATCGCTGGTGTTACGCATAGAGAAGTTAATTGTTTGAGTTTTGCTTACATTTTGATTTAATTTGTTCGCAAGAAACCAGTCTTTAATGTTGTTTTGAGAAGATGTAACATTTTCTGCTAAGGGTTCCTTTTGACCGTTGTATCGTCCGCAAATAGAATAATATTTGAGTTTTGGTCACAGTTCGGTAGGTCATTTATGTAGATAAGGAAGAGTATCGGGCCAAGAACAGAGCCTTGGGGTACTCCGTGTTTGATTGGTGACTTGTCAGAGGTATTCCTGTTGTAGGACACATATTACTGTCAATCAGAGAGATAAGATTTTATCAAGTCTATACTGCTGAGATCAAAATTATAGTAGGTGAGCTTATGTAACAGAGTATTATGGTCAACACAGTCAAAAGCTTTAGTAAGATCGTATAATGAACGATATGTGAGATTTCCGTTTTCAAAGTTGTTTAACACACATTGAGTTAAGTTGTTGATAGCTAACGTTGTGGACCGATTATTACGAAATCCGTATTGTGATGTATGGAAAAGAGTATTTTGTTCAAAGAACAGACAGACTTGCTTTTTTAGGACTTTTTCAAATATTTTTCCTATGAGTGGCAAAAGCGAAATGGGTCTATAATTCGAAGCGTCATCTTTATCTCCTTTTTTGTGTATGGGTATGACTTTTGCGAGCTTCAGCGCAGTGGGAAAGGTGTTGCTTCTAATACATTGATTTATTAGATTGGTCAAGGGGAGGACGATTAAATTTTTCACAGTTTTAATAATTCAGGTGTTTATATAATAGGGATCATTGCTTTTGCAATTTTTTATTTCATTTATTATATCTCTAATCTTATTATATGTCACTTCATTAAATTTGAATTGTATGTTGGGGTCAACGGCTTGGATATAGTCCGAAAAATGTTTATTCGTACCAGGTAAATTGTTTATAATATTAGCAGCCACATTAATGAAGAAGTTATTGAAAGAGTTTGCATTTAAGAAATCAGTGGGTGGCGTGTTTAGGTTAGGATTCTTATTTTTAATAACATTCCACATGGCAGCTTGGGGGTTGGGAGAATCTTGGATGTACTTGTCATTGGCCGCTTTTTTTGCTTTGGAAATTTCGTTTCTGTATTTAGCTCTAAAAGATTTGACTGTTTCGTTTGTGATAAGTTAAGTTCGGGGTTACGTTTATTGATCTCTCTCAGAAAATTTAATTTATCACGCATATTTTTTAATTCATCATTAAATTGGGTGTCCTTTAGGGAACTGAAATTTTTTTGCAGTTTGGATTTGGTTGGGAGATTAGTTTCAATTGCGTCGGTTAGTAGTTCTATAAAGTTCTTAAATTTATTTTCAATATCAGATATTGGGTTGTTTATGAAGTCCCAGTTAGTTTTCTCAAGGTAATTGTATAGCCTAAATAAACCTTGTTCAGTGATTGGTCTGTAGTTGATTCTGGTATTATTATTATTAGATTCTGTTCCAATAGCTTTAAAAAATATAATTTGATTGACTTTATTTTAAGAAGTTTCACCCAGAAAAGGTACTGCTAGCCTTTCAATTATTTTTGATAGGCAACGTTCTCATTCAACTTGTTCTAATGTAGGAAGATTAAAATATGTATCTCTGTACTGTGACCTCGAGGAGGAAGACGTAAGGAGAATATGTGGGAAGGACATTATCAGGTAACGAACTCGATGACGATAATTTTGTTGTTGATCAAGGTCAAGTTGCTACAATTTATCTGTGTTTGGGTAAACCAGGTGTGTGTCTCTCTACAGCAACTTCAAATTCTTGTAAACTCTGCCCAGTCTTTTGTGTACGTGATTTCAGCTGCGTCCGGTATACTCGAGTAAGATGTTTGTTGGTCGTCATACCTTAAGTCTCATGCAGCTTCCAAGGCCCCCGAAATCCTGTTGTTGCGCCACTCAGATTGTCTGGAGTAACTCTGCTGCTTGGCCTCTTAGTGCTAGACCTAATGACATAACCTTTTCCTTGTTATCCCAGTTATTCGCGCATGCAGCTGCCTCAAATTGTCTCTTGAAGGTTGACCAGGCGATTTGACCGTCAAAGGAGGAAGGTTGTAACCAAGGACCTGATGACATTATTAGCTGTCCTCCTTTTTCCTTCAACTGCCGTTTAAGTCACTCTACTTCTCCTTTGACCTCACTTATTATTTTTTCTTTGACTTTACTTACTTTTGCTTTGACTTTATTTACTTATCTTACTTCTTTATCCACCTCATCGACTTTTTCTTGGGCTTCATAAACTTCAGCCTTTACACAGCCTATACCCTCGATTTTATTTTTAAGTTCTTCAGTGTCTGAAAGGGTAGTGTTCTGCTGTAGCCTATAATTTTCTTTAATTCTTTCTGGCGCGGCGTGTCTCTTTTCCCCTTTTTTCCTCGCAACGTTTTATTTCCATGTCTTCTATCATTTTTTAAATTCTTCATGACGTCGTCACTCTTTCTCTTCTTGTTTCTTTTTTTGTTCTTCTTTTTCTTGTTCTTCTTTTTCTTCTTGACCTCTCTTTTCCTGTTCTTCTATTATTTTTCTCAGTACTTTCTGATGTCATTTCTCCTGGTCTTCCATCATTTTCCTCATTTCTCATTTCCTCTAAAGAGTCTTATTTACAGTGTATTAGGTTTAATTTGAATATTTTCACAAATTCAAGGATGGAATGTTCTAGAATTTTCACAAAATGTCACAGACAGGTCCCATTTAGTGTCTTTATCACTTCCCAGTTGTCAGAAATTCACTATCTCCAGTGGTTTTCAAACAGAACACTTTGTAACTTACTAAAATATTCTAGAAATTTGCTGCAATTCAGCTTATGACTTCAATTTTTATGTGTTTACACCTCTTAGTAAACAACCCCAAGCGTGGATTGAATAATTGCACAAAACCGCTAGTTTATTAACTGACTAACACTTAATTACAATAATCAGTCACTTACACAATAACACTAATTACTAGATACTATAACCACTAATATTCACTACTTGTTACTGTACTATGTAGTCAATGGTCTGTTGAGTTCAACCTCCAATTATTAATCTGACTGCACTGAACCATCCTGGCTCTTATATATTTAAAAGACACCCTCCAGAATGTTCCAGATTCCTTTAATGTCCTTCCTAGTTCATTCTATAATTCTAGTCATTCTCACACCTCTGGCGCCATCTATTGGACCACTGTTGAACCCGATATAGGGACCTACTTAAGAGGCATGCTATACAGATTTCTATAAATCCATCACAAAACTATTAAAATAAATAGGGTCTAAGCACATTCGATTGTGTTATAAAATGTAACGGTTTATATTCAAACAGAAAAAAATTAAAAACATTTTTAATCTATAAATAAAATGATATTGTAACCCTCATAATTTTTGCAGGTATGTCAACTTTACTGTTGGCCTATATTTGTATATTGCAGAAAATTTTATATCCATCTTTATACATGCAATAAACATGTTTTATTAAAAGGAACATATTATTATTAATATAATAGAAGTATTGAAATCGCCCATAAAATTCTTCATCGGACATCTTTCATTGGCATGTGATGATACACAATACACGATCATCCTTAAACGGATTCAAGCCAATTGCACTTTATGTTCTTTTTATTGCACCGTTAAGGCAATTCCATTTTGTTGTATGTACTAAAAGCCATATAAAATATAAATAAATATAACAGTGCACAATATTACGTGTAATGTACAATACTTCATAATATATAAAATTTATTTATAAACTTTTCGAAATAATATAAACAATTAAAACTACATTATTAAAATTAATAAATAGAATTTCAAATTTACAGCTCCAAACACCTTACACTATGAATTTAATTTTTGACAGCTTAGGGGTGGTTTAAAATTATTTCCGTTTCTAAATAGTTATACTCTTTAAAGACGTGCAACAAATAATGTATTATTTCATTATAAATTATGTAGTACGAATAGACGAATGTCGAAATAAATTGATTCATTAAGAGGACGATTATTTGCATCCCATAACAAAATAGTTTAAATGGCTTTGTAGTATATCAATGGGTATTCGTCAGTCAAAATCCCGTACTCGTAAAACTATATATCTACGTCGTCTAAGTTGTAAATTATAAACTAAACGTCCCATCAAATATTTGCCTTTACTTCTGTTTTCCGCATATTTCGCTAAAATACGGTCTACTAGAATGTTCTGCGACAATTTTCAAGCAAAGATACGTATTAATATTTTACAACGCCGTGCTTTGGATCAGAATTCGGTTTATAGTCATCGCGTTTACGATACACAATACCCGATGTAAAAGTTTTATCTCGTTATCAAACTGACGCCCCGAAGCCCTTATTAACAATAAATTTTGTCAATGTTATACCTGTTACAATCTGTTGTTAAAAAGTTTTAAAGGATATTATGAAAAGTTTTGAAAATTTATTAGTAAACCAGAAAGAGTTTGTTATAATGAACTAACTTTCTTCTATCATTACAAGGTTTTTTAAGTTCTAGTTTTCTTTTGTCTATAACTGTATTAAAAATAATTTTCGTCTTGAAAAGCACTTTTATATTGATTATTACTTTAAATGATACAATTAAACGTACAGGGTGCCAAATCGCTTTATTTTGCCTATGTAGGAACTTTTAGACCAGATAGAAAACAAACGTCCAATGGATCTAGAACTTGATCTTTGTGAAACATCGATAGGTGAAAATCGCGCTACGATATCTCTAACCGTCTTTGAGATATTGGCTTAAATTGACATTTGGCAGATTTCGAAAAAATATTGTAACATTTTTATTTGTGACTATTTTTCCAGGCAGTACCAGACTTTCTAGGCACTTTCTAGGTTTTCAGAAATGTGTATATTGGGGTAAATTATATTACTATCAGAAAATATGTATATCATCGAAATACGGTTTTAACCTATCGGCATTTGACAAAAATTGAGCCTTAGACACCTTGACCGGTTTTTCTTTATGTAGAAGAAACAGCCAAAATCAAGCAATTATTGACACCCTGTACAGTACTCAAAAGTCTGAATTCCGATTTATCATCCCGTTTTTTCTGTGTAACCGAACTACGTCAAAGGGCTATATTTATTAATATAAATATTGGCCTATTTATTAATAT
Organism: Rhagium mordax; assembly: GCA_963680705.1. NCBI lineage: Eukaryota > Metazoa > Arthropoda > Insecta > Coleoptera > Cerambycidae > Rhagium > Rhagium mordax. The sequence continues at coordinate 105,825,884 of OY796656.1, read as the reverse complement.
AAATATTGACCTAACAAAGTCAGCATTAAATATGTTGAATATCAAATGAGATTTACCTTTAGATGGTCAACCGCTAAATACAGTCTACTGCTAATAAATGTGAATTCCAGCTACTACAAAGTGGGAAACTAGATGGACAGAAGGATGCAAGATTTATTTATAATTAGTTGCAAACCTTTCACTTCACTTTGATACTTTCCTGTCTGATTTAATCCCCTGCCAAAATTCTTGGATACCCTGTATAAATAGTCTTTCTTAATAATTATAATAATAGTTTATCGGTGTTATCACAAACAAATGTTTACATAAGTCAAAAGAAATAGAAATCGTTTTGTGGGTATTCTGCAAAATTATAGAATACCTTTAATTATTCTTAAACAATTTAATTTTTCAATATACAGGGTGTTTCAAAGGTAAGTGTTAACCTTCTGGGGGCGTAATCCTAGGATAAAAATAAGACAAAAAGTTCCTATCAACCGGAAATGCTTTTTGAGGAAGTTACGGCCCTTTAAATAGCGAATAAAAAGGTTCTTATTTTATTGAATCTTTTAATTTTAATATTTACTAACTAGACTGGACCAAAATTAAATCACATGTCACAATGACAATCAGTATCAGTAAAACTTCAAATTACTTGAAACAATGACAAAGGTTTGTATGATCGACTGTTGTATCTTTTTCATAATCAATTTTCTCGAAAACGGTTCATTCTATCGGGATGAACTAACAGTACCTTTTTTACGTAGAAAACTTTGAAATTTTATAATTTTTAACGAAAACCTTAATAAACTGAAACGAAAAAAAAACTGGGGTTATTTTAGCCCCTAACCTTACTAAACTAAAACTAAAATTTTTAAATTCTGAATTCAGCATCGAGTTCAGCGTCAAAAGTTTATACAGTGTATATATTTTCGAAATTTGACTGTTAACGGTTTCGGAAATATTGCGGAAAAACCGTCTCAGGGTGCCCCATTCGAAGGGCCGTAACTTCCTCAGAAAGCATTTCCGGACCCATGTTGATAGGAACTTTTTGTCTTATTTTTATCCGAGGATTACGCCCCCAGAAGGTTTACTCTTACTTTTGAAACACCCTGTAGATCAATAAAATTTAGGAATTTTATCTGATGTGGCAATTTATTAAAATACAATAATAACCCACCTGGACCTCGTTGGACGTAAATAATTTTGTCTTATCTGATTTGGTATGAGTGATTCTGGGAGTGTGCGTGGAAAGTTATCAATATTTAACTCGATGAAAACTGTGATGGTGGCTATTTATTACGGTGTTTTTTCCAATATACTTAAGTAATCTTTTTATTTCTACGGAAATCTCGGGCGCCAGTCCTTCAATTTTTAAGTGCGAAGAACTACACTGTTTTTTGGCTCTCCTAATTGGGAGAACAACCCTGAGTAGCGAAACAGCTGGTGATACGGAATTGCCAGGGGTCGGAGCTGGAGATCTATCTATAATGGATTTCGATCATGCTGCTCAAACGGGTTAATCAGAAATAAATGACAGAAATAATAACTCGTGAATTTTACCTCTTTAAAATAACGTGTTTATTCAGTAATAATGATGAACAAATTAATTTACTCTGAAACCTCCACGACTATACAGTCGAGTATGTATAAAACTATTTTTAAAATGATTAAAAATCAAGCAAGCTGGCAATCAAGTCTTTACGCGATTTTACGGCGGAATTTTCGGATACGTGAGATTAATAAATTACTGTGTACGACAAGCAAACGGACCTTTCCACTAGGATGGATTATAAACGGCGGGCAATCCGTTAGCTATAGATATTTACGCCTTTTACTGATATTTGAAAATACGGCGAACTCAGAACGTATATAACCGGGAATGAGTTACTTGCAATTTCTATACTATATTGCAAAAAGAAACGGATTAAAACGGGCAAGGATTAACAATTTTAGTATGTAACGAACGATTTTTATTTCCGACTCGATTATTATTTCTAATAATTCTCGGATTTTACTTATACGAGGGATTGTCGAAAATTAATCAATTAATTACTTGATTGCTAGTTTACCAGCGGACTTTTTTAACAACTCATTTATAACTTAACTAGAACAGAACAGAACTTACTTACTAAAACAGCGGCAGGGTGTACCCAAGTGACGGTAATATTTAGCAAAAATGAACATTCCTTGATCGGAAAAATCACTTCGTTACAAAACGTATGGTAGGGTAAGGATTATCAGATCAATAAAATTGCCTTTATATGAGTTGATTATAATCCTGATGCATTTGTGCTAAAGAGTGACCGACAGGTTAAAATTGAATCCAGATGTAGAATAAGAAATTTCACTTAGGTGGTTTGTTTGGAATTATCCTAGTATGGCGTAGAGAAAGTTTTTTAATGGTGACCATTGTTTAACATTGTCCTGGATGATTTTAGCCTTTTCTACTTACATATCCATCCGGATACCACTGTTCAAAACTAAGAAATCGTCAGCAAATAGAATAATGTTGAATTCTTGCCAAAATTTCACAAATTATTGATATATACAAGAAAGAATGCCAGATCTAATACTCATCCTTAAGGTAGTCTGCGTATTTAATTGGCGACTTGTAAGAGATGTTTATGTTATCAGGAATGGTATTGAAATCTATTAAAAACAGAGGGTTTGTTTTATTAAAACTGTACCATCAATATCAATATTTTAACTTAGTTAGTTGTGAAGCTATTGCTTTGAAACCCATGTTGAAAAGTGTGGAAAAGATAACTTTGGTCAAAGTGACAAACTAGTTTTTTTTTCGAATATTTTTGCTGTTAGAAGTAACACCGGAATGAATAGATCGATATTGAGGCTTGTTTCCTTTTTTATACATATATGCGTATAACTTTATATAGTTTCAGAACTGTTAAAAAAATGTTGTTTTGAATGCATTATTAATTTATTAAATCGATTAGATGGGAGACAATTATATTTTTTAAGATTTCTCTGATTTATGAGTCTGTATCATAAGGAATTTTAATTTTGCAATTTCCTATATCAATTAATAGGTATATCTTAAACTTATTATGCAAAACATTTTTGAGTTTAAGATTTTTGTTAGTTTTCTGTTTGCAAATTGTTTACAATATTAACAGTGATTTTTTGAGTAAATCATTGATGGAGTATATCGTTTAAAAACTAAAGGCATGGCGTTTAAATTAGGATTATTGTTTTAAATTAAATTTTACATGACTGATTGAGGGTTAGCAGAGCCTTGAATGTATTTGTTACTGGTGGCTTTTTCCTTAACTTGAAAATTTCAGTTTCAATTTGAGTGGGAATTACTTTCAATCACATCTGTTAATAATGCTTTTGGATTTGTTTTAAATATCTTTCCCCATTTTGAACTAGTTTAAATTTTACGAAGATGATCCGATAGATTAAAGTTTGAAATTTTAGAGAAATATAATAATTGATAAAATAACTTTCCCTAGTAGTAACTTAAATTTTTTTTAAATTATGTAAAAATTTCCTGATGGAGATCTGTATACAGTTAATATCTGAGCCAGATATTTCACATCGCATTACTTAAGTTTATAATAATTGTAGAAGGAACGGGCGAGAGCTTTATACCGTCTCTGACTAAAATACTTACGCCACCATGAATTTTATTTGAACTTCAGAAGCCAAAGATGGCATTATAACTTTTAGGTTTAAGTGTGTCTATTTAGATGTTACGTAGTCAATGTTTGTTTAAACAGACAATGTCAAAACTTTGCCGTCAAGATAAAATTTTAATTTTTGTATTTTATTTCTAGACACTGTATGGTGATGTCTGTGAAGTGAAATTTGTTACGTTTTGATGTTTGTCTAGACGAAATGTGTTGTTTATGATATTCGGCAGACTGATTTCGGTCGATTGTTTTGTCTAATTCTCTTTTAGCTGAATATCAAATTTAAACCGGGAAAAGCCACACGTTTTGGCCAGTTGTTCTTGTAAACTTTGTCTTTAAAGTCTAATTTAACTCCTACTTTAAAACACTTATTCTTTCTTAATATCATGATGATTGTTTAACTTGCTTACATCATACTTGCATACTTAATAATACATATTAATATTGTAAGAGTAGTTTCATGACGTGTTTTCAGAATGTTTATTCCTTGTAGATGCATATAATCGAAAAAAAAAAAAAATTGGCATCCTCAGAGTTTGAATAGTTAAGTTCCTTGAAATGGGTGAAGATGGAATTATACAAAAAAATTAGCGAACAAACTGATTGCATTTCCGTATATGAGGTTGTCGTATATGGGGGGAAAAATATCCCAACGTTCTATAGATATATCAGAAACTATAACGCTGAAGAAGAGGAAAAGGAAACCTGTTTGATTCACTGATAAATCCTAATGTATTTATTTATTTTGGCAAATTTTATGCTTTGGACTTAAATATTGTCTACGCCCAATTCGTTTTTCATTACCTAAAAAATTAGTGAGAAGCGTGAAATCTATTTTTAAATAATATAATGTAAATAACACCACATGTAATTAATTAATTTTATAATGAAGAATCTTGTTTTTGATTATAGATGGAATGGATGTCAAAAAGTTTGCTGATAACGTGAAAAAGGTCTTGTTTATATTATTATATAGAATTAGATTGTACTTTTATTAGAGGATAGGAACGTGGAATTTTATCATAAAAATGGAAGAATCCAGTTACTTTTCAGCGTACCTTTACTATTCTGTTCCCAATATGATTCTGATGTTGATATGTTTCCTTAGTAAGTAAGTAAGCAAACTTCTCTAATCGGGAAACGTGAGATATAATAGACCGGCATCAGTCAGTCAACTCCAACCCTATATGAATTTATAGCAACTGTATGATGGCAAAAGGCAAAATAACCGGATTACACAAGAGGAAATAAAATATGTAATCATTTAATTCAGTAGGTATATGAAATTGCCCTACGAGCCAAGCCTTATTAATGTTACTGTATCATAATCATCCTCACCATTATTGGGTGAAACTCTCTCTTGCTCTCATACATATTTACAGAGTTTAATTGTTATTACTTAGACGATGTGTCTCTTGGGCTAAATTTAATATTGTACTCAACACGAAGACAAAGTTCTTTGTTTAACTTTATCAATGCGAAACGGTACCTCAGATAAAGGTTGTTTATTATTGATTATTGTAAATTTTCATAAAAGGTTTATATAGTGTACGAGATGTTATTGATAAAAATAGTTTCGACAAATAGTGGCAGGTACAAATTTAAAGCAAATTAATCAATAAAATAATTGCTTCTGGAGTAAAAACATTCACTGTCTCTATTTTACAATAATCAAATTCCATTTCATTACGAATGTATATTATTAGGGATAAGAAAGTAAGGTAATTTATGAACAAAAAAAAAAAAAAAATTTACAAACGCGTAAGTAAATGATTACTTTTTGGTCCTAATGATGAAAATTGCTCTATTTATGTACATTTTTTGAAATTACAGACTTCATAGAAAGTAATTTAGATGTCATCTATAGAACTTACCTGTACTATATAATTTTCTCACATCCAAGTCTTTTCAACAGCAACAAAAAAGGAAAAACTAAACATTTATTTAATTATATACCTAGCGAAGCACAATTTATGTAATTAACTTAAAGACTGCATTGCGTTCGCCAAAATGGCCATTTGTATGGCACGTAAAGAATTATAGCAAGCGAAATTACTTCGGACATGGCCTCACAGTGAATCTTAATTTGCTCGCATATCGAAAGCAGACTTGCTTTATTTAACCAAATTCATGAACTGCGTAACAGTGCCTGGTTGCACCTAAGTAGTAAAACTGGTTAAGAATGAAAATTTTACCGTTTACGCTTTATTTAATTTTTTACTTCTTATGTAACCCTATTAAAAATAAATTATCCCTTGCGGAGAAAAGTCTACTCTTTCCATTGTTCCACACAGAAAAATAGGGCTGCCGTTAATAAAATAGGATCTCTTGTAATGCAACAATTTAACTAATAAATTTGAGAGCGTCTAGGTAAGTGGTTGCATTATTTAGAGTGGTTGTTGCTACTGCTACTTAAAAAGTTAAAAGCATTATTCATACACTTTATTAATAATTAGATTAGATAAAAATCGTATTGACATAGAAACTGATTAAAATGGAATATTTAATTATCGTAGCCAGAAAACGCTGTCAGTGATTGGAAAGTATATCTAATACCTATAAAGTTTTTTCAAATGCCCGTATGTATTTTATTTATATTTCTAGAAAATCGAAAAATTACCCTGTATCTTCTATATTCGAAAGTGTATGTTTTAAGTGAATTAAATAATCAACTTGGCTTCTATTTTAATTTAAATGGATGATATTCGTGCCATACACATTTATTTTAATTAGTTAGACATGGATAATAAATGGTTTGCCGTTATATCGAAATTTAATTAGAAATTTACTATATTAAATAATGTCAATCAAATGTAATGTTACATTTAAATGCGTTTATATTAGCACATCGTTTGTACAGATTTGTTTGAAGTGAACTGAATATCAACAACAGTTGAAAACAGTTCATAGGAGGATACATAAATATACATGGGTTTGTATATGTCGCAGGCAAATAGTTATTTTAGGAAAATAGCTTTTCCTAGGCAAATAGGATTTCGTTTTAAGATTTTGTCTGTCTGTGTGTCTGTGTATGTCAGTGTGACCCTCAATTTTCTAAATAAAACTATTTATATTTATTTTTGTAGTTTTGGTATAGGTTTAGCTTCGTTTTACCTCTGTTTCATCAACCTTAAAAATATTTTTCCTTTAATTTCCACTAAAGAGTGGTTCTACTCTTAATAAATTGTGTGTACTTTTTACTAAACGCTTTAGGCAGATACGCTTTGCCAGTCATTTAGAAATCAAATAAGAAACAACAGTTATTCGCCCAGGCAGATTCTATTTGCCTGAGAAAAAGCAATTTTCCTAAAATAACTATTTGCCTGCGACATATAGGTACACCGAACTGTCCAAATTCTCGATACTCAACTCAACATTTGCTTTCAATACATTGCGTAATTTAATAATTATTTGCCGAAGTATTCCAGTTTATTGAATATCTACGACAAGAACATGAGTTCAAAATTATGAATACAGGTAATTGGAGCAATTACCAAGCCGAATCGCGCTGAGATATCCGGTGGGATATCTCTGAAATAGTGGGCAAAATTGAGTAAATACATTTATCGATTATAATTCTTTTTGGTGATTCATATTATGTAATGAAGAAAAATAATCATTCTATATATAAATTATTAATACTTAAACAAATAAACACATTTTTATAATACGTAGGTGTAACTGAACCCACGTATTTATTAAACTGAGTCAAACTGAGCAAGTACTGCAGATTGAATATGTGTGGGATTATACTAGTAATTAGTGAAGTTACTGATATTCCTGTACCTATATAAGTTTATCTTTAGCTACAGGTTATAAATTAAGAGATCTTATCATATTTGTTGAGTTCTGTTTAATGTGAAACCACGAGAACCGTGTCAAGTTATTCGTATACAGGGTGCGGCAATAGTGCGTCGGACCTCGATATCTCGAGTTCTACGATAACTAGAAATTTTTTAAAAAATTGCTAGTAAACTAGATAAAAAAGTATATAACTGGAAATTATTTTCGAACATACAGAGCGAGCCCAGACGAAATTACAGGACCAAGTGCCATTTTTTTAAATGGAATGCTATATCAGTACATTTTTTGAAGCCTCTTTCTAGGCTCTATTGATTCCTATAATATCTCCCAACCACTTGGATGTAATGAATTTTTTTGTTGAAATAATGCAATCTGCAAATGGATATTAAAAAAATCACCACAGTCACAATTATGGGTTTTAAGAAAAACTTATGTGAATACCAGTTACGAGACATCTAATTTTGAATCATTTTCATTTCCTAAAACTGTACAGGGTGGCCAAAAATTATTTTTCAATTAGGAACTTTTTAAATTGAATTTTCTAAATTTTTTCAAATGGTACACCCTGTATATTTTTCAACGATGGGATGTAGAAATGAAAAACGAACATTTTTTGTAAGTACTTCCCTATGGTTAATTGCAACCAATTTCGTTTTATTGAGCAATAATTACAAAATTCAAACATAAAGTTAAAAAAAGAGGTTTCTTCAAATAACTCAGTAGAAAAAATTATAACAAATGTTCCACATGTTGCCCAATTTCGTTGACACACATCTCTATGCCCACTGTTCCTAAAACTACCGGTGTGATAGATCTAAAGACAGTTATTATTCGTTCCTTCATATTTTGTACTGTTGTTGGTGTATCTCTATAAACAATTTCCTTCACGTATCCCCATAAAAAGAAATCCATTTTTGTAAGATCTGAGGATCTAGCAGGCCATTTAATGGGTCCATTTCTTCCAATCCGTTGATGAGGTTAGGTAATATTTAAGTGGTCTCTAACTGCATTTAAATACCTAATGTGTTGGAGCACCATCTTGCTGAAACCACATCCCATTTCGAATTCTTTTAGGGAGATTTACCAATAATTATGGCAGATAGTTTTCCAAAAAATTAAGATAAATAGCTCCAGTCAATGTACCATCAAAGAAATGGGGCGTTATTACTTGTTCTCCAATAATTCCTCCCCAAACGTTTATAGATCTGTGTTGGTTATCAACTTGCATAAAAAAGTGAGGATTTTCCGAAGCATAATAATGGAAAATGTGCCTATTAACAAATCCATTTTTATGAAAGTTGCCTCATCAGTGAATAAAACATTATTGAAGAAGTTGACATCATCTTGCATTTTAGCACTGGCCCAATTACAAAATTGTAGGCGCTTTTGAAAATCGTCATCAGATAATTCCTGGTGCATTTGAATATGATATGCATGCAACTTATTTGTTTTTAAGATTCGACCCACAGATCGTCTACTTATTCCTACTAATGACTAACATGGGGATTCTCAACCGTTGCCAGCACCACAAAAAACTCATTTTCTTCGTTCACAACACGTTTTATTCTTTCACTTTTTCACATCAGGAATCCTTCTTTGAGGATAACTTTGGTGATAAATTCTATTGGCAAGTAAACAATTTCTGTCTGACTCGCCCAAAACAAAAGTCATGTCTACAAGTTCTGCTTTATTAAAATTCATATTGTAAAGTACCAAATATTTTAAATTCAATACAAATTGTAACTAACGACCGTTACGTGTGATAAATGCTCCGTTGTACACGACACTTTATACCAAACTGAGGTTTTATTGCTTGTCGAATAACGAAAACAGCAAGAAAATGTACAAAAAAACATTACAGTAAATGACCTGTTAAATACTATTTACTCATTTCAATGGATTGGAAGAAATGGTCCCACTAAATGGCCTCATTTCAAAATTGCATAAAGACGTGTGTCAATCAAAACGGGCAACACGTCGATCACCTATTATAAATTTTTCTAATGAATTATTTGAGGGAACCTCTTTTTTTAAGTTTATTCTTGAATTTGACACTTATTTATTTATAAAACGAAAAGTTTTTAAATTGAAAAATAATTTTTGGCCACCATGTACAGTTTTAGGAAATGAAAATGATTCAAAAACATTAATAATTAGATGTCTCGCAACTGGTGTTCGCATAAGTTTTTCTTAAAACCCATAATTGTGACTGTGGTGATTTTTTTAATACCCATCTGCAGATTGAATTATTTCAACAAAAAAGTTCATTACATCCAAGTTATTGGGAGATAGTCAATGCTAATATAGGAATGAATAGAGCCTAGAAAGAGGCGTCAAAAAATGTTCTGATATACATAGCATTCCATCAGTGAATATGTATATTCACTGATTCCATTAAAAAAAAAGGCACTTTGTCCTGTAATTTCGTCTTGGCTCGCCCTGTATGTTCGAAAATAATTTCCAGTTATAGACTTTTTTATCTAGTTTACTTGCAATTTTTTAAAAAATTTCTAACTATCGTAGAACGCGAGATATCGAGGTCGGACGCACTCTATTGCTCCGCCCTATAGAGAAAGTCAGCTTACAGGATATTTTCGAACGCGATTTCATCTCAGAATGTCTGCGTTAAAAAGATGAAAACTATGCAACGATGATTTGAGCACCAGTGTTGTATGTGTACAACAATATATTTGAGATGATTGCATTTTTGTGCCTAAAAATCAAAAAACTATACCGTAACGTAAATATGATGTTTTAAACCCTTTTACAAAAGTTCTAACAAGATTATCTAGATGCTAAACGTCTTATAATATTCTCTTGGGAAATAAAAAATCGTAAAGCTGCAGAAGATAGACTCCATAATAAAATTCCGTAAGACAGTCTGGAATAAAACTAGATAAAAAGTTAACATTTGAGATTTGCTTAAAATTTGTTTAGATGTTTGTCCTGAAGGTTGGGCTTAAATAAAATGTGTCTTAAGCAATGAATGTTTTCAATTGTTAGTAGTTTTCATTTGTATTCCTAGATTGAATCAAATTTATGTTATTGGGTTAATGGTAAATTCTTAAAATGTCAGAAAAATTAACTCCTGAGATACACCGAGTTGATAGTAACTGGATCTGATATTTGTTACATCTAGTATCTCAAAGGCCATATACGCACAATAGAAGTATAGCAAGAGGTATTTAAATGAAGAAGGTTGAAAAAATTACACATTTATTTAAACTTTTATAATGTGAAAAATGTTCCTAATTAACTTATACTAAGATGAATAAAATGGTGCTCACATCATGCTATTATAAATTTATTCATGACTTGGGAGATGCGTCTTGAAGAATTTTACCCACCCCACCGCCTCACTCTTTCGAGCCCAAAATTAATTCATGTGCAGTATTCGGGGTAGTGGAAGGGATTTTATTAGAACTTTTGGCGCACAAAAGAGAATACTAAGATTAATCTTTAATATGAGGAATAAAGAAAGCTGCAGGTTAATTTTTAAAAATTCAGATATATTAACTGTACCAGCTACTTTTATTTACAAATGTATATTATTTGTTAAAAAAAATGTATTTTTATTTGAAACCAATTTCTCTGCCCATGGCCACATTACAAGGCATGGTAATCTTTTACGTATCCCCCTTCATACTACTAGCACCTTTATACACTCACCAAGCTATAATTATATAACTCTATAGTAAATTGCCAACTAATGTAAAAAATATATCTATTTGCAATCTTCAAAAAAAATCTCAGTATCTTGCTGGTACTGGGATGCTATTACGACATTGGTGAATTTTTGAATGACGGCTTTTAATCAAAAAAGATTTTTAAAAATTACTTATTTTATTTAATTATATGGGTATTTGTCTGTAACTTTTAATATTGGGAAAACTGCGTTATATCAACCATTTCAGATGTGGTAAAAGTTCCGATATTTTTTTTTATAAATCATTGGGTCTTAAACTGTATGTATATAAAGAAAATATCTACCAAATGTCCCACCATTTGAGATTTTTATTTATTTTAATACCTTAATTCACATTACCGTCACGCGTAACTTTTATCATTTTAAACTTTTAAGATAAAATAATGATTCTCTTTTGATACCATATGTTTGATATATTCGCATCAAATTAATTTGTTATGTTTTAACTTCGTAAACGTATCCACAAATTTTGCTCAAAACTATTGATATTAATACACGATCGGTTAATCCATTGTAACCGAGGCTTCGTAACATTACCGTCACATGAAATGCAAATTCACACACAGACAACTAGAGGGCACTTTAACAGGTGGATCTTGCATTTATAGTTAGTTCCGTCCATGCTGAGAACACGTGAGGTAGAAAAGTTTCCGTGCGATAACAGTTAAAAAGCTGAAAAATTAATCAACAGGTAAGTTTTTTGAAGTATTTTTTCTCTTAGCATTACCATCCTCTGCAGTATTTTCTTCATAAAATAAATAAATATGATTTCGTATCGGTTTACTTACGTAGTTACTGTGGTAGACTTAAAATACATAACCTTACTTTTTCATGGTTTACCGGGACAATAAAACGAGGCCAAAAATATGTTCATTCTCATTTCCGTCACTCACATTACCGTCACGATTATGTCGAAGCCTTAACGTGACGGAGATGCTATAAACGTGACGGTAATGTGAAACATATTTAAAAAATGAATTTTAGGCCAATAAAATTAATATTTTATCAGGTCCTTCATTGCGGAAAAATGGAACAAAACGTAGCTTCGCAGGCCTCTTCCACGCAAGTCACAGTTTTAGTGGAACAAGGATCGAATAGACAAAGTCAAGTCGAAACCTCAGTTATAACCATTAATACAAAGTCCGAAACAGATGAAAAAATGGCTTTGCTCTCGGCTAAACTAAAAAAAATGAAGGAGGAAGCTTTGAAAAAACGAGAAGAGAAAGAAAAACAGTTTAAGCAAGCAATTAAATTAAAAAAGAAGTCTGAGAAGACAGATCCTGTCGCGAAGGAAAGGACGTTAGGAAGCACGTTTAAAATAAAAATGAAGTCTGTTAGTAATAGATGCCTCAAAAATAAAACTGAAAATTCTCCTGAACCGTCTGAAAAGACTGATTTTTCAAAACAAAAGTTACTTCCGTCCACAAGCAAGATTGATAATACCGATGTAAAACGTAAAAGAAAAATGCCAAAAAATAAGATAACGCATGAGACCTCTGAGAAAACCGTTTTGCAGAGTAAAGATAAAGTAATACAATTTAAAAAAGCCAACAATGCCTTAAAGACTGATTCTGAAACTAAAAGACTGAAAGAAATGGCTGCTGAAAGAAAAAGACGTCAAAGGGAAAGAATTCGAACTGATCCGGAAGCTTATGAAAAAGAAAAAGAAAAAGAAAGACAGCGATACCAAAAACGAAAAGCTGAAGGGAAAATTAAATTAATTTCAGAGAGAACTACTAGAGACCAAAAAAGTCAACGCATACGATGGAGAATAAATAACTGTAGATATTACGAAAGGAAAAAACAGGGAAATAATACGTCTTTGACTAATACTCTAAATTCGACAAAAAGTCAGATAGGAAGAAAAAAGGTAGCTGCGTCGAGATCATTTTCTGCAAGGAAACTCTTAAAGAAAGAAATAGAATGTAAAAACCTAGAAGCCAAAGCAAATAAATGGAAGCAAAAGTACTATAGGCTGAAGAATAAACCACGCACTGATTCCGTTCCTAAAAACTCGCCAACGCCTAGTAAAAAAGTTGAACAAATTTTAAAAATAGCAGATAAGGAGCAAATGAAAAAGAAACTTCTCTTTGGAGAAGTTTTATCTAGCCAAATTAAAATGAACGCAAAATTATGTTCCAATTTGGGCGAAAAAGAAACATTAGCGACCTGTGTTTCTGGGTCACTTTTTAAAAAATACAAAGTTATGTCAACTGCACAAACCATTTTAAGTCCCTACATGCAAAAAAAAGCTATGGATCCAGGAAAAAAAATAGTGTGTGACAAAAAGAAAAGAAACACCATTGCTAAAAAGGCAAAGCAGGCCATACAAAATTTTTTGGAAGAAGATGAAAATTCAACTATTACTCCTGGAAAAAAAACTACAGTTACAAAAAATGGCATAAAGAAGCAAAAAAGATTAATGAATTCAAGTTTGCAAAAACTGCACAAAACATTTCTATCCCGGTCGGAATATAATATTTCCTTTAGAACCTTTTGTCGTCAGAAATCATTCTGGATTGTAAATTCAAAACTTTCCGCAAGAGATACCTGTTTGTGCGTAAAGCATGCTAATTTTAAATTTATAATGGAAAGACTACGCCATCATAGAATTATTAACATAAACTCTATTTCTCAACTATCCGAAAATATGTGCTGTAACACTGCTTTACAAACTTGTATGTACAGACAATGCAAAAAGTGCAAGAACAAAACTGTACTCAATGAACTTCCTAATTTGGACAATTCAGCTACGATCTTCTACCACCAATGGACTACCAGCACAGAAACGAGAACAATAAAAGGAAAGGAAGTAAATGTAAAAATTACGTCGAAGCAGAGAATTCGAAGTTCTGTTGAAGAACTTATCAAAACATTCGAAGGTGAAGTGCCAAAAATATTGCAGCACTCTTATCGTGTATGGCATCAAACCCAATTTTCCAAAACTCTAAAAGAAGTCATGGACCAGGATGAAGTTTCTGTAACTATTGACTTTTCAGAAAATTATGTACTTAAGTATTCCAGTGAGGTTCAGAGTGTTCATTTTGGGGCATCTAAAGTTCAATTAAGTTTACATACAGGTGCATTTTACTATAAAGAGCCTAGCAGTATGGAGACAGTATGCCAAACTTTTTGTTCTGTTTCTTCTTCCACACGGCACGATCCAAGTGCCATATGGGCACATTTACAGCCTGTGGTCAATCTAATAAAAACTCAAGTACCAAATGTAAAAAAAATACATGTTTTAAGTGACGGACCCACAACTCAATATAGGAATAAAAAAAATTTTTTCCTGTTTGCACATTTTTGTAAAGAATTAAACATTTCAAATGCCACCTGGAATTTTAGCGAGAGTGGACATGGAAAGAGCGTAGCTGATGGTGTTGGAGGATTAGTGAAGAGAACAGCGGATAAAAGTGTAGCCCAAGGAAGAGATGTTTCTTCTATAGAAGAGTTTGTGGAGTGTATTAAGGATGTCAAATGTATTATATTTGTTATAAAGGAAGAAGAAATTATAAAAATTGATAGTTTGTTGAAAGATAAAGAACTAAAAACAATACCTAACACTATGAAACTTCATCAAATCGTTTGGGATATTTCAAATTCCAAAAGACTATACTTAAGAGATTTGTCCTGTATTGACTGCAGAAACCAACCAAATTGCGATCATCATAAGGGCATAACGCCAAACATACACGAATTTTCGGAGAAGAAAACCGTATCCTTTTATAATATTAATAGGTTAGGTACTTCAAATAAATGTATTTATGAGTATTTACATTTTTTGCTAATTTAAAAAATCGAGTAGACTTCAACTTTTTAAGTCACAGTTTGTATTTTTTCTTAACTAATAACTTAGAAACCCGAGAAAAAAAAGAAAACAAAACTCAGCAACAAGACGGAACAATCTGAACAAAAAAATTACGTGGACGGTGATTGGGTGGCTGTTGTTTTCGGCAAGATATGGTACCCCGGTTGTGTTATTGCTAAAACTAAAGACAAGTTGTCTATAAAATTTATGGATCGTTCTAAATACCTATTTTTCTGGCCTCACAAAGATGACATTCAAGTCATTAATCAAGAGGGAGTATTATGTAGTATCAAATCACCAATAAAAGTGTCTACTAGATTTTTTAAAGTTGACAATTCAGAAGAGGTTGATTTACTTAATAGATTAACTTTTTAAGTAAAGATGATAATAACATAAAAAATATTGTATTGATACTGTTCTTGTTTATTTATCTTAAATATGCCTGCGAGTTATAATATAGTTTATGTTTTCGTTAAAGAAGTAATGTTTCGTTTTATATATGTTTAATAAAAAAAACGTTAGGTACATACCTGTGTTTCACTCTTTGTCACAACATTTTTTTTTTTACCAAACTTGTGTGTAATTTGTTATCTGATGCATATTATTTAGCATTACCATCACAAGTTCACATTACCGTCACAGACCACATTTACTTATTTATAAAAAAAAAATCTCGAAAAAGATGTATATTTTTTTATTCGAAAGGTTAGAGGTAAGTCCCTTTTATACACGTAAAAAATTTCGTAACGTTTGATACGACAGATTTATTTTAGTTGGAAAAATTAAACGTATTTTATGGCTTATTTGTTAAATTATCACCTTTATTTGACTATATAAATAAGTACAGTGAAAATATTAAATATTAATATTTTTTTCTTATAAATATATCAAAAAATCATTCCAAAAACACTACTTGGAGATCTGTAGCTACCACTCTCAACTTTAAAAGCTATTTGTTACACGTGTGACGGAGATGTTAAATTTTTTAACACCGAGCAACAAAATGAGTCATATATTTGTTTCGGTCAAATATTTTCCGTTGCTGCTTTATATCCTTTCTCCACAATGATGTGTTAATCGAATAAAAAGATTACAACACCTGAATATGAAACATAATTTTTTGATGTTAGGCTTAGCTGAATATTAAAAGTTACAGACAAATACCCATATATGTTGGTTTACCTTCTTTAAACCATTTTTACTGAATACAATATACTGTATTTTATAATATTTGTCCTAAGAATTAAGCTTTTTACTTTTAACTTATTATGTTTGTCGCTATTTATTTGTTTAGCTCTGTCACATCTTGTTATACATTATTATAAATTATTTTCAATATATTGTACCTAAATAATATTAACCATTTGACTTTTACATCTGTATTTTATACGACTCCGGAACTAACTATTATTATTATTATTTCCCTAATGTTCAGAAATAGTGATTGCTGAAATAGCTAGGCCTTCACTTGAATAATTAAAAGTACTGTAAAATTTTATAATATTATTGTTTATATTCGTCACAATAAAATAAAGAAAGTAAATTTTACTTATAGTATAATTAAACAGAAGTATTAAGTGGATACTCAGGTATAATTTTTAACATTTTTTATCAATTTAAGAGATTGTGAGGCACATATCAAATTTTTTGAGTTTAGTTTTACAGTAGTTGCTTTTATAAAGAAAGAAAATTGAATGCAAATAAATTAGTTTCGATTTACGATGACTAAAATCATAAACAATAATTAAAATCATCAATGCCGACTAATTATAATTGACCTCCCTTAATGTAACAGTATCACAAATAAAACCTATTATGACCACATTATGATTCAAACTGTTAATGTGACGAACCATTTTAATTGGAATATCTGAAATAGTATATTATAAATGCCTGTGGAACGTTAAACATTTCAATTTAGCAGGCTAACCACTTAAAAATTAACTGTGGTTTTGCCGTATTAATTTATAGAAACATTATACAGTTTTGAGGTTGCACAGTAAGTGGAATAATGGCATTATGTTCTTTGTTGCAAATAATTAAATTTATATGTTCTAAGGAGAATTGGATGTTTTTGACATATTTACTTTCTTATGTATAGTGGAATTATATAAAAAAAATATTGTGATTATGAAACAGATCTAAATTGTTATTTAAACGGATGTTTCGACCCTACTGGTTGTGTTTATTTAAATATTTCTCGATCTGGTTATAGTATACCTACTAGATATCTGTATAATAGTTGTGTGTATATGTGTAGAGTTTATGATCTTTCTAATGTTAAATTCGTGGTTGAGCAATATCGGTTTTAGGAAGAAGAATTTTTATCGGTTTTCAAAACAAGAAGAATTTTTATAAAACGTTTTAAGAACATCTGCTTGTCGAGATCTCTATAATAATCAGAACACGTTTGTGTATTCTGGTGAAATTTGGTATACAAATTAATTTTCCAAAATCAAAATTACGCAAAATTTGTGGATGCAAACTAATTTTCTTAAATTCAAACATTTTTCAGTCCTATAATGAAACAGGTGAACAATTAACTGATGCTAAGCAAATAGCGAGTGAATTTATCAGCATTTTTACAAATATAAGTAACCCAGGCAACACATTTCACTTGAAAAAACGTTTTTTTTATGTAGATCATAAAGTATGGATACGGTTTAGTATTAACATATATAATATGGAAAAATGTCAGTCTAAAAAACGTTTACTATTTAACATTTAAAAAACGTGTGTGATAAATGTAGGATATATGTATAGCGAAAACATATTTATTATGTAGATTGTAAACATATATTGTACGTATTTATATTAAAATTAAAATACGTGTGGCGGAAACAAATATATTACGTAGATTATAGACGTATGTTATATGTATTTATATTATAATTAAAATACGTATAGCGAAAGCATATTAAATACGTAGAATATAGACATATATTATACGTATTTATATTAAAATATTAAAAACGTATATCAAAAATACATTTACCTCGTAGGCCACATACAATTGAATAAGATAAGTTCAAAATAAGTTCAGCATAGACGTATTTATTAAGATTAGGTAAATATTTTAAATTAAAGTTAATTCTATACATATCGAAATCCTGTTTATTTTTATTTACTTAGTAGTTGATATGGAAATAAATTTAGGTTTAAAATACAGAAATAAGTAAACTTATAGTCAACCGGATTTAGTATCGAATGTGAAGTAAATACTTGCTTACATAACAATAAAATTAATGCAGCAAAAGTTCTAAAATACTAAACATAAATGTTCAGAATTATTGTAAGAAGTAGGCAATAAAAAATATTTAAAACAAATAATTATCCTTTATTTAAATAAGTAACTATTTCTACCAACACTACACAATAGCAACACACAAGACAGTCATAGAGAAACTAAACACTAAACTAGGAGTAGAACTCACTAGAAGTACACAGGGTTCGTGCGGTCTACACTGCGTCAGTATGTCACGTGTGTACGCGGGAATGAAGAGGGGGGACAGCCTATATTAAACGTATTTTATACTTTATGTATGTACATACGTATATTACAAACTAAGATATAGGTAGGTATTACACCATAATTCAACCAAGTCGATTTCTATCACGTTTATTAAACG
The DNA here is from genome assembly GCA_963680705.1 of Rhagium mordax. NCBI lineage: Eukaryota > Metazoa > Arthropoda > Insecta > Coleoptera > Cerambycidae > Rhagium > Rhagium mordax. Next base: position 105,807,299 of record OY796656.1, on the reverse strand, counting down.
TATTTTATACTTTAGTTTATAATATGTTTACATAGAACGTCTATACAAAAATAATTAAAAAACGAATACAATATTACAAACTAAGACACTTATATTACACCATAATACAACCAATTGCTGATTTATGTTATGTTTATTAAACGTATTTTATACTTTAGTGTACAATAGGTTTACGAAAAACGTATATACAAAAGTAATTTAAAAAACGAATACAATATTATAAATTAAGAAACTTATATCACACCATATTTCAACCAAGTCTGATTTCTATCACGTTTATTAAACGTATTTTATGCTTTAGTTTATAATATGTTTACGAAAAACGTCTATACACACATAATTTAAAAAACGAATATAATATTATAAACTAAGAAACTAATATTATACCATAATTCAACCAAGCCTGATTTCTGTCACGTTTATTAAACGTATTTTATACTTTAGTTTATAATATGTTAACGAAAAACGTCTATACACACATAATTTAAAAAACGAATAAAATATTATAAACTAAGAAACTAATATTATACCATAATTCAACCAAGCCTGATTTCTGTCACGTTTATTAAACGTATTTTATACGTTTGTTTTATTTTTTGTTTACGAACAACGTATATTTATTATACTAGACCAACTTTTATACCATTTTATATGTATATAAACGTATTTTAAACCAAACTGTGTTGCCTGGGAAAATGTTAGCTGATAAAATAGTAAATAGGTAATGACAATAATTCATTTAACAGAGTTAGAACACCGAACTCGATAGTCGTTAGTCCAACAGATGCCATAAGATAAAATTTGTAATACAAGAATTAAAGGAAAAAAATCAGTTGTACTTCACAATATTAATCTCGGATTATACAGAGTGCTAAGAAAAAGTAGGTCAAGCCGTTAACCACAGATTCTTTGGACGAAAATATTGCGACTTTTATGGTGTGATATTTTTTTTGGCACGTAGTTTCTCTTATACAGGGTGTTAAAGTTTAAATTCTGCAAATTATTTTTATTAATAATTCTGTTACTTTTTCTTATGCAGATACATTTTTTGTTGAGGAATAATTTGTGTCCTTAAATGTATCTGTTTTTTGAGGAGTTCGCCAGGATAGTACGAGAAAACTAATCAATTTATTTAGCTAACGTTTCGACTTTTATTCAAGTCTTCTTCAGAGCGCTAAATCGAAAGAATTTACAATTTTTTTGGGACATCTGTTGTATAGCATTTCATACGAGGACAATTTACATTCATAAAAAACAATGTTTTTTAAAATAATAATTATTAAACAATCACGTACACCTATATTTCTAAAAACTGTTTCTTTCTTTTTAGAAATATACTTATATAGGTGTGGGCAATTGTAATGAAAATATGGGAATCTGCTTGGCTGTTAGTTTTTAAAAATTCTGTAAGAGGCGTTATATTTGATGCATTAGCGTGGTTTTTATCATTCCATGTAGTACGTTAAGTTCTGTCTTAATTAAAGAAGCTTGTTTTTTCCGCAGATTTTGGATTTTTTTAAATTCATCGAAAAAAATAAAATTTTCTGAACGAATTTTAAATGAGAACGCATTTTTGCACCACAAGAAAGAACTTTTATTTGATATGAATTATATCTAGATTAAATAAGCCCAAGTGCTCGTAAAATTTAATTCTTCTTATAGATTACGTAAGATGGAGATTATTTTCAGCAGATTTTATTAAACATATTTCATTTTCTTTTAAGTATTATGATTGGCGCATATTTTCATTTAATTAATATCAAATAAAACAATATAACTTTTTTATAGAGATTAAAAAAGTACCATCATAGTTAACACTCAAAATGAAAAGCGACCTAAAAAGCTTTATCACTATCAGAGATCTAATTAGATATACATTTTAATATGTATACCAAAGTAGTATGCCAAGTAAAACGCACGTGTTTTCTAGCAGAACCTCATGTTACATTTTGATTTTCATCAAATCCAATTATTTATAATTAACCTGATATTTGAATAATTACATTATTATTGTTATATAAATACGCTTATTTTAACCTTTGTATTCTTTGTTTGAATCATTTACAATTTTAATTGTTGTTAGTTTCATAAACCTTAATTTGGTTTTCATTTATATACGTTGCAGGCAAATAGTTATAATAATATAAATAATTTTAGGAATATTGATTCTTCCTTGGCAAATATTATCTGCCTAGGCGAATGGCTTTATAAGATTTATTTTTATTTTTATTTCCTAGACAAATAGTATCTGATGGAAGCGTTGTTAGGCAAATAGCATTTAGTTTAATAATTTGATATTCTTGATAAAAAATTGTATATCAGGGCACACTGAGAAAGAGATAGATACACAAACAGACAAAAATACATTTTTGCTATATTTTCAAATAGACAAACACACAAATTATTCTCGCTCAAATTATGTTCTTTCGCCATTTATTATTATTATATTAAAAATTAAGTTAATTTTATAATTCTTTATTTATATAGAATAATTTTATGATATAAACATTAAAATTGTGTAATTTCACGAATTACACAAGAGAAATACTATTTAGCATTAAGAAAGGAAACAGATTAAGTTTCCGAAACGTCTGCAAACATCATTGTTTTATTTTATTTTAATTATATTTTATGTCAAAAAACCAACATTTAACCGTTCCTTTGACGTAAAGTCACAGGCGTAGAGGTTATTTTTTAAATAATCCCGATATTTTTCAGATTATCTTGGTAATGTTGCTATGACATGACATGTGTATTGTGTAGTGTAATGTTTATTTAATATTTGTTTTTAATTCATTTAGATTTATATACGTTTCTATTTTATTACGGAATGAGTGTATTTCTAAATAATAATATTATACTAGTATGTATTGTATAATTTATTCAGATGACGTAACAATATTTCTAAGGGATGTAGTTAGGATGTATAGAAAGAGAAAAGCTTAAGGAAGACAAAAATTCTAGTAAGGTTGTACGTGACTTTATGTTAGTAGAAAATGGCCGTTCTGAAAGAAGTTTATTGCTATTTGTCGAATTTAAGGAATATCTCTATTGCGTTTCACTGGGAGGGAGAGAATAAAATGGATACCACAGCTGCTACTCATGTTGACACGCTTGTTTTGTTAAAAACTATTTACTATATTGTAGTTGATGTTTTGGTTATACATATTATGTAAATATATAATCTGTAGAGGAATATGGTTCTAGAAAGGGTAGCAATCTGAAAATGAAATAAATACATAAAGTAGTTTCTACTAACAAAAATAGTGCACAGTGTATTAAAGTGCACTCCTACAACCAAGATAGCATTATCGGGAGAAGATGAATCACTGCACCGTATGTGTGGTACTGCTAAAAAATGAATTGTTCCCAATCTTCCGAGAAGGCAGTCTTAGTTTAGCATACAAATTTAAATAAAAAAAGAAATGTATGTTAGGAATTTTTTTAGATTCTAAACTATCTTTATAGCATGTACCTATGCACTATGCAGTCCCCATTTGAAGGTAAAAATAAATAGTAGCATGATTGGACTAAGACTTGAAGTAATGCCTTCTGATTATATTCTGGTACTTAATTAAACATTCATTATCGGTCAGCCAAGTATTATAAAATCAGTTTTTAATCTTCGTCGTCCCGCATTGCAAAAAATGGCTTTACTAATAGATCCGACGGTTCTTTACTGTAAGTTTTCTGCTAACTTGTACGGTATTAAATAATTGATTTCAAATGCTCCCACAAAGAAAATACATATTTAGAAAATCTTAAATTCTCACTGTGGAGTAGAGAATGTATAGGTGTCTCACTCCAGCTTAAAATCGATTGCTACGTATGACTGAAGTAATATATGAAGCGCCATCATGTGCATAGGACGCTATCCTACGAGTATTAAAAATTAATTTATTTTTTTTTGCTTAACTTTTTTCCATATCCATAGCCTGCTGAAATTCTAAAACTTACGGAGTACATTTCTACGCAAAATTAAACCACATAGTACAGTCACATGGTGGGTAGCATAGAAGAATCATAATTGAATGTTACCACACACAAAAATGATGGCAATAAACTAAGTAAAGTGCTAATATTTTTATTTTTTTGATAAAGGTAATAAATAGCTTAGGAGACAGAAGTTTCGAAGTTAACTCTTAACGTTTTTTTTTAATTGACGCATTTAAGATGAATATAGAAAAACTGAAAACCTTTGTACTGTTTTAACCTACCTGAACCTTCAAAATGTTTTTTTTGTATGATCAAGATGAAGTTACCTGAAAGGTCTCAACCATCTTCTGTTTAATATTAAAAAGATAGTTTTGTTCTAGCAATTCTTTTAATTCGTTGACATGAGTATATTAAAATATAGGTAATATGTAGATTAATTTAATCGAAATATAATAATATTAATAATAATAAATGTCTTTATTAGGGGCGAAATTAACCTTATTGGATTCTCTACCAATCAATCAACTGTCAACTTAATAATTATCCGATGCTGTTTTTATCAACAAATATAATTAATTATATAATTTTGTTATAATATGTTTATTAATTCATTATTAGTATTGTAAATATACCTAAATTCACCTCAATTTATTTTGATTAAATTACAAAACTTTGTAATATCCATCAGTTAACACTACAATTCGTCTCATCTATCCGTACGTAAAACATATATACAGAAAATAATGAAATTCTGATCCAGAAAAAATAATCCTCAAGAAAAGAACAATGGTGGCATAACATAAAAAATGCGGGGGATTATGACAATATTACATAAGTATAAAGAAATATGCGATATGTGGCTGTCGGGAGGTATTAAATAAAAGTGAAAGGAGACAGTTGGGAATTTATATTTTAAATCATATTTATATTAAATTGTTGACGCAAGATATTAAACTGTCAAATTTAGAAAAATATAAACGTGTTCATTCAATTTACTTTCTCAAATTTCATGGCACAATAAAAAAGAAGTTATAGGATAAAATTTTGTGCTAATAATTGACATTATTTTACTAAATTGTACCTATTAAAAATTATAACTGATCCAATTTTTTTATTTTCCATGGATTACTATTTTGTCTTGCTAACAAGACTAATCCCTTGAAAAAAAAATTTTCCTCAGCATATTGTGATACATCATTTGAAAGCTCTGTTTAAGTGCAATCTGAGAAATGAAAAATCCAATATGGCTGACATAAGAAAAACAAAAGTTACCTATCGAAAACAAAAGACTATCGAGCATTATTTTTTTCACCAAAAAGTTGCCTAATAGTGTAAAAGACTAAAACCTGCCTGTCAAAGGATTAGCTGGCTACATCCAAATAGAGAAATCACAAAATTTTCGTTTTTTTGAAAAGGTTCAAAAACAGTTCCACATGTAACCGCCCTTGTAGCTCTTACCATTTCCGAGATATCAATAGCGGGTATCGGATTGGGGACATACAGTATAACTCGTATTGATTTAATTTTTGTTATCAAAATTGTCTACCGAGGAATGTTTAAACGTTCAAATGCTCAAATGTTCAAATGGTCCAATGTTCAAATGTTTAATGCTTAAACGTTTTATATGTTTAAATGTTTCAATAACATTTTCCAGTAAACTTATTATATCCGGTGGCGTCTTTTATGATTACCGTAATTTCTCTCTTATCAGATGGTGAGATAAAAGAGGGCTAGACAGATTTTATGATCCAAAGTGAAATAAAAATATATATGGTAATATTTATTAATAAAATACATAAATGTATGCCTTGAAATAAAAAATGTAGTATACACAGTTTATTAGACTAAGTAGAAAAAATAGTTAAAATAGTATTATTGGATAATTACTTCCTATACAGTGTAATTCGAAAGTATGCAGCAGCACTTTAAAGGTATCTGATCAAGATAAAATGTTCCTATTTTGGATATGGACTAAAAAAATGTTTATTTTAAAAATGCATTATTATTAGTTAAAAGGTTTTCCATGTTCCCCCTTTGTAACTAGCTATTTCACTTAACTTTTCAAAAACTATTCTATAAATAATAATAGATATATTTTTCATTTGGATTGCAGATTTTGCTCCTTTAATATCTTACTAAATAAAGCTTTCTAATTTACGTATATATACTATTTATTATTTATATTAATGATAATAGACCATTTCTTTTGCATTTCATTGCTGCCGTTATATGTTGGACTTTGCCACAACCGTGGAGTGTGTGGGTCATTTAAACGAATGTCTATGTTTCAAAATAATGTGAATACAAATTACAAGTTTATGTTAAAAAAAATCCAAACTAATTAAGAAATCCAAGAAAGTAGAAGCTAAATATTTGCTGATATGTAATGTGAAAAACAATTTATAATGTGATTAAAATAAAGAATATTCTAATTTAATAATATGTACCCGTCTCACAAATTTACCGATTTTTTCCTAACTATGAAAATTAAAATATAAAATATTTTCTGGCTAGATTGTATAGGTAAGCACAAAATAATTTTAGGAATATAATAAGACCCGTATGAATCCACAGACACGTAACATTAAAGAAAATAACACTTTTATATAATTAACCATTCAATGTATAAATTACAATTATAATAAACAACGAATATTTGTAGAAAGTTTCCGGATTTTGTTCGTTTTTGATATTTTGAATTTTTGTGTTTTGATTTTTTTGTAGGTACTGGTAATTCTTCTAATAAGAAACAGATGGAAAACTAGAAACTCCTTTGCTTACAATTCATCAGCACCTTAGAATTAAAAACAACTATAATTTTATTATTTTTACCGATTTCAACAATTCGTCAAACAAATACAAAAATGCAATAAGCACACTCCCCATCCCCATATTCAAGCATGCTGAGATTATGATATTTAAAAAAAAATTATACTGCCACGCTTCAATTGAACCTGGTACTGGAACTGCCCCTCAGTCGTATAGCCTTATTTTTGTCAATACTTTTTGATACCATTTTGATTTAAGTGTTAATTGTATAATCGTTTGCATTATTCAGAATCTCCAAGTAGCAGCTGCAAAATCCGACTTTCTTAAGTTGTATGAGACATGAGATATGACGATTATTAATAAATCATTTATTAAAAAATTTTTCAAAAGACCGGTAACCCTCTTGACGGTACTTTTATATCCATTCTCAAAGTTATTTATCATAGCTCAAAAACTTTCTCTTTAAGGGTTGTAAACAATATATCATTAAAAACGTTTCTGGTGTAGCTCTCAATAACATTGAACTATGGTGATCCTCATGTGACCCTAAAACGAAACGATATTTCTAAAATGTACTTGATCCAGCACTTTAAAGTAGAGCCCTTACAGATCAGGCTAACAGTTTGACAGAAGATCAATGGTATATCGAGATCGACCGCGGATTATTCGACAGTCCTTGCCGAAGTCAATGATGCAAAGGGATGCCAACTTAACTTTCAAAACTACTGGTCGAACAAATAATATTTTAAGTAAATCGTATAAATTGTCACTTTTAGGGACATTTAGCAGCAGTTTAACTTTCGTTGGAATACGGAGTCGTAAAAACGATGGCTGCTGCTATAAATAACTTTTTTTTCATTTATGTGAATGCCGATTGTTTGAGTTGAGTTGAAAACTATTATTTTGTTAAATTGTTCAAAACATTTTTGAAAATATTTTATTTTAAATTTTTTTTTTTTTTTTAATCACTTGTTTAACGTCGGCCTATTTCCGCTACAGAGGCCAATCACCGACGCCTATTTTAAATTTGTTGGATGCGACGTCAAATACAGAAATATATAGGGTATACCTATCATAGTTAAAAGAACATTTAAAATTTTGAATGAAATGGAACAGCTTTTAATTTTTATATTCTTTTGTCTATAATAAAACTGTACCTACAAGAATTGTTTTAAATAATAACTGTAATATTAAATTTGCTGAAAAAAATCAATAGAAGATTACTATCGCTCTATTTACTACCCCCAGAACAGTGTTTTATTTTACTGGTAAACGATGTACACTAGCAATTCTTAACACTAAGTAGAATGTAAATCATGTGAGAAATTCAGATTTGTGCAATGTAAGATATGACACATTGGTTATCATGGAATAAATAACGGTGCTCACATTTTTAAGAACTTAAGTGGTACATAAATCGAAACTGAATATGGAAAAATTGTCCTGCGATAAAATTATTCAGTTTTAATTTATTTAGTTACTACAAAGAAAATAATAATAAGAGAAGGTCATAATATGCCTTTTTTTATTCTATGTCTCAACAAACAGATAACAAAAAGTATACCTATTATACCTGGTTTGATAAAATAGTCATGGATAATTTGAGGACCACCATTTATCATGTAATTCACAAAATCACCAATTTTGTCATTTAAAAAGCCAAAGGCCATTTTAGTTTCTTCTTAGGAAAACTGTAAAGTAAATTTATTAGCATACAAAAATTTACAAAGCTTAGAAACTTCAGCGAATCTTAAGTGAAGATATTAAATAGTAATGGTCCCAATATTGAAACTTACTGTACTATTGATTGATGATGGAGAGAAAATATTTATATATTGCTTTTGAATCTTGGCAGAGAGGTAAATAATGAATTAATTACTATTTTTGCATGACACTGAAACTGTACATATTACCGAATTTCATTAAAATATCTTGAAGCGTTCTCAAATTAGACAAACGGGCAGATATTCTTTAGGAACAAGTTTGTTAAAAATATACAGTGTGTGACCCATTTATTTGCGGGCCACCCCTGTAAAGTGGCTATTTTTGGTCCGATTTTGATAAACTTTTTTTTAGATTGATGCTCATGGAAAACTGTATTTTGTGACAAATTGATAGATGTCTATCACAAAAATCAAGGCCTATAAGTATTATATATATTATAATCAGAAAGGTATGGCGGATCTAAATATGTAAAAAATACAGGGCATTCCATAAGAAAAAACCATACTTTTTTCCACCCTTCGTAACTAATAGTATTTATGATATCTAGGAAAAATTCTATGTGTAGGTTTTGAAAATTTTGAATCGTTAATAATTGACCGAAATAAGGGGGAGTTTAGTTTTGAAGGAAACTCCCTAAGTTAAAATTCAATTATTTACGCCATTTCTATAGCAAATATATAAGTGTCATATATATTTGTAATCAGAAGGATGAGGCGAATCCAAATATGTAAAAATATATAGGGTGTTCTATTTAAAAAAACCATACTTTTTTCTGCCCCTCGTATACGGTTGAAGTAGGAAAAAAAGTAATAGCATATTCAAAATCTACGGAAAATTCTGTGTTAAACCGGTTTTTTTTAAATTAAAATCGGTGGTAATTGACCGAAATAAGGGGGGTATAGTTTTATAGGAAACACCCTGTACATAAGAAATTTCATCGAAATATTTTTAGAAACTGCTCAAGCCATCATCTAGTGTAACATACATTTTCTAATAATAATTTTTTTCGTATTTAATATAGCCGAAAATATCCTACAATAGGTATCTATTGACGCCAATTTTTTTTACGATCACAATACTTTCTTATATGTCATTTCATTATGTACGAAAATAAAAAAATATACACGAAAAAGATCTTTTGGTCCTATATAAATCTTGAATAATCCATAAACTTGACAGTGGATATAATATTGTACAGATGATGTGAAATATACATTGAAATGAGAGTTTCCTTTTATTATATTACCAAAATATCGTGCGTAAGACATATTAAGGCAAACTCAGTTACAGAATATAGATCCTAAGATTGAGTGCTTATTTGTTAATATATTGTAATTCTACGAAAAGCAGACGCATGGAACATTAATTTTTCTTTAAATATAAACTTATTTTCTAATATGGTATACAAAGTGCGACACATTTTTGATGATTTTTATTATATTTATCAATTTGCATATAGGTACGTGATTAAATTTTGATGGTATATGCATAAAAACATGAGGATTCATTTAATAACTAAAATTAAACTCGTAACATACACTTCAACTGAAAGAAAACAATAATTACTTTGATTTTTAAGTGATATTAATTACATTGGCGTCGAGATTTATGCACAAGAACGAAAATGTACAGAACTGTTTTTAACATAATTCATGGAGTCATTTAGTGACATACATTTTGTCTCGGTTGCAGTGTATCATAATTTTGTATTTAAAATATATCTGCGTTAATAAAACAATAATGAAAACCTTTTTGGTTCTCATGTGCTAACTAATACCTTAAAACTGCAAATAAGAAACGCATTTCTTTAAATTTATATAGCAACAATATAAAACAATAATGGATCTAAAAAGTAAATTGTGCCACGGAAAGTGTTCATTGAAGTTCAGAGCTGAAGTGCAATTTTCTTCAGATTTTTAGTTGATTTTTAAATAACAAACACAAAGTTATTAGGTATAAAAAAATCAAGAAATACAAACGCTTTGCAACCCCATTTTTGACAATTTGAGACCGGTACAAACTTATCTTTCAACTTATCTTTACTCCAAAAGAAAAAAAATTGTATAGTTTTGCCCCATATCTCAAGTTACAGACGAAAAAGCATGAAAAGTCCCGTTTCGTGATTTTCTTGAAATTAAAGTCAACAAAAATAAGTTCCTAGGTCTTAATCAAATAGTTATTACTGGCGCATTCGCCAATATATGATGTTTGTTATTCCCATAAATTCGTAGTACCGCATTATCATAAAATCAACAGCAATACTAAACACTACTTTATTAGCTTACGAACTAATAACAGTAAATAGTATATTATGCCTCGAGTATTTAATGCTGCGTATTAAGACACGAGTATGAGAATTACGATACGAGCCTTGGCGAGTATCGTATTGAATCCGAGTGTCGTAATAGGCATTAAATGAGAATTGCATATAGAATTTTTTCCACGACCAGTCATACCTAATAATCAAAAATAAGCACTTTATTTTCACACTTTATTAAACAGTAGGTATCTATGAACTGTCAAAATTGATACTTATTATTATTATAGATGTGTCATGTTCATGGCAATATTTGATACCTGAATGCGGCTGTGATTTGACATTTCTATTAGTTATAAACCTATATATTAATTAAAATACTGCATTTTAATGAATATCTAATAATCAATTGGGGAGTAGAAAAAATAACTTAATTAATAATTACCATGAATGTTTTCTAACACACTGTTAGTTAATAGAATCATTACTTCGTATTATTCCAATGTTCAACTGTTGAAATTTATATTGATTTCCCGCTGCTGTAGAGTAATCTAAGGTCGATTTCAAGTCGTCTTGAATAATCAAGAATGTAAAAAAAACTGACTGCTATTTCTGCATTATGAAATCAATACTTCGACCGAGACTTCGACTAAGAAGCAATATACAGGTCACTGAAATTTACAGTTCCCGAATCGCTTTATAATATGAAAATATTAAGTTTGTATATTATGTAAAGTAAAGGTGAAAAATAAAAATTAACTAAAATTTTTTTTATGTGCTTTGTATGCAAACAGGTTTATGGGGTAGATGAACTGTAATTTTATATCTATGTCAAGCATGAACTCACGCAGGTACTATTTACCTCAGATAGTATTTATACTTATTCTTTTTAGAGACAAAACATAGGTACGGTCAATTTTACAAGTCAAATATTTTAACGAATTTATTGCACACCTGAAATACCACAGTTATCAGTGTTTCTTAATCTTAAATATGTTTTAATTGTTGTTTTGCAGTACCAAAATATAGTTATTATTCTGCTTTTAACCGATTTTCTCGTTAACAATTTAATATAAGAATAATCGAAATTTATTATATTATTTCTGAAATCTGAAATCTTTGAGTAACCCAGATAACACTGCCCTTTAATAAATGGTTATGGTATAGTATATTTGGTATATTTTTCGTTTTAGTTTATATTGTCACCAATGATATACGTGTATATTTAAACCTTTATTAGCCTACCTGCAAATAAATCGTTTAATAAACATATATTGTTAGACGCATATATTTTTTAGGCATTTTAGATCAGCTATTAATTAAATTTAAATATTTAGACTTAAAGTTAAACATTATTAAACTGTGCGTTCTTATATAAGTGATAGAAGTTAATTAAACGTATACCAATTATATACGTTTCTTTTACATGTGGAATGACCGTAAATGTGAAGTATATAATATACGCATATGTTTGGTAACAAAGAGTAACTTAATTGTAGTGTCTGTAAAATAATGTATATATTTAATTCTACTAAATTTAAGTAATTACGCGTGCGCGACTAACATTGAGCTTCGGGACAGTTAGTAAGAAGCACGTGTGCAAAGACTAATTAATAACTTCTAATAAATAAGTGACCTAAAACAATCTAACTCTTCTAGTGAATATTAATAATAATACTAAGTTAAATGTAATACAAAGTGACTATCATAGTGGATAAGCTACAAACAAACAATGACTGTGGAAGTGTGAAACCTGGACAATGCCGGCGAATAGGACTTGTACTTAAGTAAAGGTAATCTGAATTCTGAATACATACTAATAATTATACTTGTTATAAGTGCTAACTCGACACCTCGGGATATAACAAGTGGCGACGAGGATAAAGGATTAAGAATAATAATAAAAATTGTTATAAATTAAAGTGTTAAATTCCATTCATTTCTTCGAATAAAATTTTTTGTGAACATTTTTAATTCGGAAAAAAAAAAACGCCGCAACAATGCCCGATACCGAAGTAAACAGACAATCAGCTGTTCCACAAAAAACCATAGAATATAATCCTGATGTTATTGACTTTGGAACATTTAAAATAAAATTCGATAATTATTTAATACTAAATAAAATTACTGATATAACAATTAAACGTGCACTACTAGTAGATTCGCTCTCTCTCAAACCCTTACAAACTTTAATTTCGTTATGCAGACCAAGAACTCCAAGAGACTTTTCTTATGAAGAGTTAATTTCTAAATTAGAAAATAATTATAAAAAAGTGACATTTAAAAGTACTGAAATGTTTAATTTCTTCACTACAAAACAAGCTACAGGGCAATCAATACAGGATTTTTCAAATAAATTGCGAGATTTAAGTGTAAATTGTCGATTTCCAGAAATATTTTTGGATGATGCGTTGATTACGGCGTTTACGATGGGACTACAAGATAATAATATTAGATTAAATATCTTACAGGAAAATCAAACCGAATTTGGCAAAACAGTTGAAAAAGCGAAAGTACTCGCAGGACTTTATAGTACAAGGCAATTCAATTCTTTCGAATCACAAAATATTAACTACACTGCTCACAAAAATTATAATCGTAGACGCAGTAATTCTTTTTCTTCAAATCATTCAATTTCGTCACAAAACTCAAATTCATACAGGAAGTTCACTCCATGTCACAGTTGTGGTGGAAACCATTTACGAAAAAACTGCAAATTTCGTACAGCTACTTGTAATATGTGCAATAAAAATGGACACATTTCGAGAGTGTGTGGTTCAAATAAAAGAGGGGAAAGGAAAAGTGTAAATAACACGTCTGTCCAAAGAAGCAATCCTACAAAAATATTCCAGCAGCCGTCAACTTCTCGTGATACAAATTTCAATTTTGATGTTTTTACACTAAATACATTATCCTCCACTTCTCAAATTTCAAAGTTTATCGTCCCCATAGAGATAAATGGAGCCATTGTTAAGTTAGAGCTTGATACAGGTAGCTGTGCTACTATCGTTTCTGAGGAAATTTACGATAAATTAGGTCGTCCTTATTTAAATAATTCTACTACGTTCCTCACAAGTTTTTCTGGTCATCCTATTTCTTTGCTGGGAGAACAAACTGTATCTGTTAAGTATAAAAATAGGCAAGCTTTTCTGAAATTATATTTTGCATCGGGAGTTTGCAATAATCTACTTGGACGTGATTGGATCGATGAGTTAAATTTATCTAACCTGTCTTTATATGAAATTTGTAATACTTCTGCTATTTTATCAGTCTCCTTTAAGAAAAATAAAAAAGTAACTTTTTCTGATTCCGTTACTAACTATAATGAGGATCCCACAAATTACATGACAGAACTGCAAAAAATCATAACAGAATATAAAGATGTTTTCAACAATGACCTTGGTCACTGTACCAAAGTTAAAGTACACTTGCATTTAAAACCTTTAGTACAACCTACATTTTGTAGAGCTAGACCACTTCCACTGGCTATACAGAAGCCAGTCGAAGAAGAATTAGACCGATTGGTATCCAGTGGCGTACTGGAACCAATAGATTTTTCAGATTGGGCCGCACCTATTGTACCAGTTAGGAAACCTTCTGGAAAATTAAGAATATGTGCCGATTTCAGTACTGGTTTAAACAGATCTTTAAACATTCATCAATATCCACTTCCAACTCCTGAGAGTATTTTTTCTGTTTTAAATGGTGGAAAACATTTTTCTGTATTAGACTTCTCTGAAGCTTATTTTCAACTAGAATTAGATGAAGAAAGCAAAAAACTTCTTGTCATAAATACGCACAAAGGGTTATTTAGACATAATCGCTTAGCTTTTGGTGTTGCTAGTGCTCCTGCAGTTTATGAAAAAGTAATGGATCAAATGCTTAGTGGACTCCCTGGCGTTGCCTGGTATTTAGATGATATTATTTGCACAGGAAATACGGATGAGGAACATATTTCAAATCTTAGACGTGTATTAGAAAGAATAAAATCCTACAATTTTAGAATAAAATTAGAAAAATCAACATTGTTTGCAGAATCTGTACAGTTTCTTGGATTGAAAATTGATAAATATGGAATCCATAAAACTGAAGACAAAATTCGTGCTATCTTAGCTATGCCTGCTCCTACAGATTTAAAGTCCTTGCAATCTTTTTTGGGAATGGTTAATTACTATGCAAAATTTATTCCAAATCTAGCAGATTTATGCTATCCGTTAAATGCACTTCGAAAGAAAAATGTGAATTTTACATGGTCACGTGACTGCGAGAAAGCATTTAATAATATTAAAGCTTGTCTGACCTCCAAGAACTACTTAGCTCATTTCGACCCTACCTTACCTCTTGTTCTTGCTTGTGATGCCAGCTCAGTGGGAATTGGTTGCACACTTTTTCATCGATTTCCAGATGGTAGCGAGCGTCCCATTGCTTTCGCATCGAAAACCCTCAAACCAGAGGAACAAAAATACGCGCAAATAGAACGTGAGGGGCTCTCCATTATTTTTGGAGTCCGAAAATTTCACAAATATCTTTGGGGTCGCGAATTCATTCTACAAACAGACCATAAACCCTTGCTGACAATATTCGGATCAAAAAAGGGAATTCCTACGACTACTGCAAATAGGCTGCAGAGATGGGCGTTAATATTAATGGGATATTCATATAAAATTGAATATATTCCTACCCAAAAATTTGGAAACGCTGACGGACTTTCAAGATTACCTGTTGGACTTGACGAAGAGTTCGATTCTAAAGATTTTAGTATGCATTATGTTGTATCACAAATACAAGACGAAATTTTAGCAGATCTATCTGTTAGTGCTTCTCAAATCTCTGCAGAAACGTCCGGTGATAAAGTACTAAAAAAGGTTAAAGAAGCCATTCTTTCTGGTTGGCCTAGCTATATACAAGATTCTGAACTTCAACCATATTTTAGGAAACGTAATGAACTCACTGTACATTGTGGATGCATATTATGGGGTATCCGAACAATTATTCCACCAAAATTCAGGCAAACACTTCTTGATTATCTTCATTCTACGCACCAAGGAATAGTCCGGATGAAATCCGAGGCTCGACGATATTTTTGGTGGCCTAATCTTGATGATAATATTGAAAAAATTACCCAAAATTGTACTGCATGTTCTTCTATTTCTCCCACTCCTCAAAAAGTTCCGCTTAATCCATGGCCTATTGCAGATTTTCCCTGGAAACGCATTCATGTGGATTTTGCTGGTCCTTTTCTTGGTAAAACATTTTTTCTTATTATTGATGCACATTCTAAATGGCCCGAAATAATTCAAGTTAAAGACATGACGTCCTCTACAATAATCCAAATTTTAAAAAATTTGTTTATTCGATATGGAATTTGCGATGAAATTGTTAGCGATAACGGAACTTCTCTAGTATCTGAAGAATTTCAGATATTCTGTAAAAAACTTGGAATCAAACATATTACTATTCCTGCCTACCACCCCCAATCCAATGGTCAAGCTGAACGTAATGTACAGACTTTTAAAAATTCTATAAAGAAAATCATATTCGATAAATCTACAATGGATATAAAGGAAGCTTTACAAAATTTTTTATTTCGATATAGAACTACTCCTCATGCAACTACTAATTGTACTCCCAGTGAACTATTTTTAAAGAGACAAATGAAAACTACTTTAGATCTTCTTCACCCGAATGCTTCGTCTTTATATAAAAAGAATCAAGAACGCTCCTCAAGGAACTTTAACAACAGAACAAAAGAAAAATGTTTTTATGTTGGACAACATGTTCTCGTTAAGGAATATAAACTAAATCGCCCTGCAACATGGACAAAAGGAATAATTACAGAGAGACAGGGATTCAGAGTTTGGATAATAGACATTCAAGGAAAAAAAGTACGACGTCACAGTAATCAATTAAAAATTGATAAAGCTTCGCAAAATATGTTACCTATTCTTCAACCGACTGAGACTTACATTGAGAATCAAGATATGCCAAGTACTTCTTCCGGGCAATCAAGTCGAAGGAGTATAATTAAACTACGTCCGAGGGATACAATCATAAAAAATTAAGGGTGAGGGAGATGTAGTGTCTGTAAAATAATGTATATATTTAATTCTACTAAATTTAAGTAATTACGCGTGCGCGACTAACATTGAGCTTCGGGACAGTTAGTAAGAAGCACGTGTGCAAAGACTAATTAATAACTTCTAATAAATAAGTGACCTAAAACAATCTAACTCTTCTAGTGAATATTAATAATAATACTAAGTTAAATGTAATACAAAGTGACTATCATAGTGGATAAGCTACAAACAAACAATGACTGTGGAAGTGTGAAACCTGGACAATGCCGGCGAATAGGACTTGTACTTAAGTAAAGGTAATCTGAATTCTGAATACATACTAATAATTATACTTGTTATAAGTGCTAACTCGACACCTCGGGATATAACATTAATAAACGCATATTTATCCTGATATGTTTTCAGTTTCAATTATTTGAATATATTTTGTTTTCTAAATATTCAAATATCTCGTTATATTTTTTTTACTTGATTTTAAACAACTTATTGTACTACATTCATAATTTAGGCCCCTCGCAGCTAATCTAGATTTCATTCTTGATATAATTCAATACTCAACCACTAGAGGGAGTAGCAACATGCGCGAGCTGCGCACGAATTCCCATCAGGCCCAGGCAGGGTGTTGGGTGTTGTTTGTGTTCTAGAAGCTTCATAGTGGTGGCGTGCTCCAAAATATTTCCAGTGTTTTCTTTCAAAAGGTAGGTAAAATTATTTATTTTTCAATTTAATAATAATTGAAAACGCTACTACACTTGTAATTCGTGTATCACATCTAGCTTTCACCGTTTTCTTTTTGCAAACTAACGTGGAAACAAGCAATAAGTGCGTATTGTTTCAGTCATTTTGATCTTGGACCTCAACTGTAAGATTCCGTGTAATGTAATATGAATGTTCAGTGAGTGAATTATGGTTAGACATGATGACATTATTTGTCGACAATGAATTTACTATGTTTTTAAATATATTAATTAAAAATTGCAGCTGGCAAGTAAATTATTTATCTTATTTATTAGGCACTCAAATCTCTAAATTAAATACATCATGGCGGTTGTCTTGACTTGTAGTTAATTTTTAATATCATCAGTATCATTAAAACTAATAAAAGGGTCCTTCATAATATAGTACACTAAAATGTTAGATGAGGTAATAAGGGCCGATATACATAAATAATAATAGGTAAAATATTAAAAGTATATAAGAGATTTGGGAAATAACCTAACCTTTTTCTATTATTTATGTTTTATTTACTAATAAAGCTTTCTGTTTTTAGAAAAATCGTTTAGCTGCTGTTGGTGGTAATGATGGTCCTCATGTAAGGCAGGCGATAATGAACAATATAAATTTTTTATTTTCAAATACTTTTCAAAGTATGTAATTTATTCTGTTTATGTATTTATGTTCTTAAAATAAATTTTATACTTGAATAAATGCGTTTAAATGTACACACTTACAAATAAACGTTTATAATAATTTAATATTATACGTTTCTGTAAACACTAACGTACTTTCCACAACACCAAAACAGTGTACACTACACTCGACGCGTGTTTCGCCAACCATGTTGACATCATCTGGAGGTGATGTCAACATGGTTGGCGAAACACGCGGCGAGTATAGTGTACAGTGTTTTGTTGTTGTGGAAAGTACGTCCGTGTTTACGGAAACGTATAATATTAAATTATTATAAAGTTTATTTGTAAGTAAAATAAAATATATATAAAGGAGTACATATCCGAAACTATAAATAAACGTATAATATTAAATTATTATAAACGTTTATTTGTAAGTAAATTAAAATATATATAAACGAGTATCCGAAACTATAAATAAACGTAGTAGTTTCAGGTTTATTTAAAGTTTTTCATAAACGTTTACTCGGCGGATATTTCTACGCACATTTTGCGTCTAAAATTGAACATATACCGAGTGCCACAGGATACTGGCTCACCCCTATATTTCCTTTATTTTTTAACTTATCCATTTGAAATTTTTGGGGCATAAACTACCGTTTAAAATGTATTTCTGCACATTACAAACACTATGGTACCACTTCCGGTTTATCCGGAAATTACCTCAACTTTCGATTTTCAGATGGAACACCCTGTATATTTTTACATATTTGGATGCAGGGCAACATTCTGCATATACCATGTAAGTTTCGCGAATTTTTGAGCCGATCTTCAATTTTTTCAAGCATTTTAAGAAATTCGTGAAAGTGGACATTATACTTTTAAACGAATGAAATAAAATTGAAAATAAATAGGACAGATATGAAATAGATATCAATGAAATCAGAAAGAAAATTATAATTTTTCAAACACTATGAGCCACCACCTTCCCATTTGAAAAAAAAAGTTTTTGATAAAAAAGTGATATGTTCAACTTTGGAGGCTTCGCAAACAGTTGTTAGTGAAACGAAAAGAAAAATTATATTTTTCCTTTGAAGTTTACCTACCGTATAACGAATTTTGGAATTCCAAAGCACTCTAGATGGATTTTTTAAGGTGCTTGAAAAAATTGAACATCGGCTCAAAAATTCGCGAAACTCATGCTGTATGCAGAATGTTGCCCTGCATCCAAATATATAAAAATATACAGGGTGTTCCATTTGAAAATCGAAAGTTGAGGTAATTTCCGGATAAACCGGAAGTGGTACCATAGTGTTTGTGATGTGCAGAAATACATTTTAAACAGTAGTTTATGCCCCCCAAATTTCAAATGGATAAGTTAAAAAATAAAGGAAATATAGGGGTGAGCCAGTATCCTGTGGCACCCGATATATACGTATCATTTAGACGGTTAATATCCGACTTTTAAACGTTTCAGTGTTACATGGGAAGATACTAAATTAAAATTAAAAAATGTGGCATTTCTTAGTTCACAATCTCTATCTATAGTGATATTCAGGGGTATTGTCTAGCTATGAATTATTAGATTTCAGCAACGGCAAGGGCAAGGGCTAACCACGTTAGTGAAACGGCTCTCGGCCGATCACCGAGGTAAAGCAGCGTTGGGCGCGATTAGTACCGAGATGGGGTCACACCACTCGGGAAGACCGCCTGCCGTTGTCTCAAATAAAATATTAAAAATACATGGCACTGTGCTAATGGTAACATACCAAAGCCAAAAACCCCGAAAAAAAAAAAATAATAAAAAATAGATTTCAGCCAAAAATTTATGAGATTTGTTGTAGGTTCTATTGAGGTCATTGTATCATTGTTTATTTTAATTATATGCGAAGGAGAAAAAGAGTTATTTTTTTTTTTATTCAATACTTATAGTTTTATAGTATATCTTGAAAGTTATTTTAAAACAAAAATGAAAAATTTAATATTATATTGTGAATGCACTAAAAATATTCAATTAAATTGAATCAAATCAATTGATTATTGTTAACAACAGACAAGTCTTACATAAGTCAAATATATATGTCTGAAAATATGTCTTAAATAATTTATTATCATTAAAATAATAATTATAATTAAAAATGGTATACAAAATATTTCTAAATTATATTTAGGTACATACAATGCATTAAATACTTATAATATTACTATTGGATTCGATAGTAATTTAACATCTTAATTTGAAATATCTGCAATATCCTGTTTAATCGAAGTGATAGGGGGTGGAAGCCGGAAGAATATACCTTAATGTTGGTGCGTGTCTAATGATATATATGTGCCTCAAATATGTGAATTTTAGTCTATTATTTTCCATCATCTGTGGAGTTTTTTTTTCAATATTGTCATAGATAGACAAATTCTTGTCCAGAAATTTATTTGTATGTAAATTATTTACTTCTACGCTACTGACTGAGGAACTACATAGTTATGCGCGAGTAATATTTATTGACCACATTTCTTGTGGCTGTAAACGTATAATACACATAGGTCACATAGATTCTGGCAAATAAAATCAAAACTACGTCATTACCATCAATTACTTATCTAACAATATGAAACGATTAATATCAGCTACAAATAAAAATTATTGACTTTGACATTTACCTGTCGATCTACTGGGTAATTAGACACCTAGTAAATAGACGCAGGTAAATGTCAAAATCATCTTTCTGGGCACGTATTACGATTTGCGACTAGCCTTTCATATAAATCAGGTGCCTTCTTTTCAGCTTCTTATATAATATTGCATAAGCGTATATTGCATAAGAAGTTATTAAATTATTTAGCAAAAAATAATTTTCATCAACAATGTGGAAAAAATATATTATTAAACATCATCTCCAATATGTAACAACACGTGAGTAAATGAAAATTAGCATTTAGCAGTTGGATTTTTTAATAGATTTACAGTCTCGTTTACAGTCTTCAGTTAATAATAAGAAAATAGGAGTGGGAGTAAGCCTTGGATTAAATTCAGCACAAGATGTATGCTAAAGAAATAATTGTAATTCTCATATGTTTGCTTTCCTCGCAAAATCACTAAATCCTAGATTTGCAAATTGAAACACCCACACTACCCTATGTACTTACTACTAATTACGTTGATTACTTAATTAACAATGTTTATAAATCTTACATAGTACACAACTATTTGGGTTTCTGCTTCGTATTTTGATCTTTATTTGTCGAACTTCAAATTAGTAGTCTCTTCTCATATGAAGATTGTCTTATATATCCGAACCCTGACGGTCTGGGTTAATTCAAACTCAACCTAGACTCCTTTTAATCAGTCATAAACATACAGGAAACTGTGCAAATCCACGCCATCCATCAGTTTATAGATCCTCGTCCACCCTTTATAATAATAATTTTATGACCAATTCAAATAAATCATATTGTAAAAAAACATTAATAGTTTTGAAATTTATTTTGGAGAAATAATCAACATGTGAAAAGAACATTGTCTCCGCTCGAGCTGCCATCTTGTACAGCAGGTACTTCGGCTTGCTTTTTGTCTAATGGTAATGTACAGTTCGTCTAATAGTAGAATATGGCAAGGAATCGAATATTTCTCTGGTTTTAAAATGTTATATTATTATATGTATTTAAATTTAGGTAATAATTATAACTAAACGACATAAATTAAACACAAATACACTATAATTATATTTCAATACATTTATGAAAATAAATAAATACCTATGCATTGGATCATCCATCTAACAACGTAGCTTCATCACATTTAAACATGTTAAAGTGATCTCATTAATTTCTAATCAATACAGGTGCTACTTTAGTAATTTAAAATGATTACCATAATTTATTTGTTTTATGGAAGTTTTTGAGAAAATTGGAAAGGGGGATGAGACTTTTATGGTCTTATTTATATTAACGTCCCCTATATATATTATCGGCTTGAATATACTTATCTTAGTTGCATTTGTTATATTGCCACTATTATTTTTAACATGATTCCAGTAAAACTTATATGTATATAAAATTAACTGAATATTAAAATTTCAAGGTAATTACATTATATTCATTTTATGTATTTATTGAAAGCAGCAGCTTCCAACTAACCTCTGTGTAGAAAAATGTGTACTGTATTAATTATTTAATTTCTCATCGGATAGCAAACGGATCGATGACCCAAAAAGAAACGATACTATCGTTGACTATAAATCACGTACGATTTTTCGGAGGAACGAGAATATTAATTATGTCTGGGTTAGGTATATCGAAATTAGTAGGTACAATTTTCTGTAAATTTGAAGGTAGGTATATACAGTATATAGTTACATAAAGTATTGAATAAATTCATACGAAAATATTCTAGAGAAATCCTTGGACAGGTCGATTTTTATTTTGAATTCCACTTCTTTTGTTTTGATTTCTTTAGCTATGAAGTCATCGTTGCTTCGGTTATGACGTCATATTATTATATTTTTTCTCAATATATATTTCTTAATTTAAGCTAAATTCAAAGACTTACTACTTAGCGTCTAGAGTTTAGACTTACGGACATTTGAAAATATATATTAATTTTTTAAGTTAAATAATTCTTGTATTATTGTGATATTTTATAATAAAAAAACAAATGAACAATAAATTGTGACGTACTTCGGTTTTAGGCAGGAAAATGAACGAAGTATCACTATGGCACTCAAGGCGGCGGCGGTGCTTTACTCGGGCGCCAGTTTCTGTTTATAATGCAGAAACACCACTATTCAGGTAGCTACAGTGAAGAAACGGATATTCCAGTGGGTCGTTGGGAAAATTAGACTGCGTTGCGGAATAAAAGGCACAGTTAATATCACAATTAGATTTATTCAGGAAATGTGAACAGAAACAAGATTATCAACTACGGTTACTATTCTACAAGCTCTAATCTAGTTACATACTACGTCTTGGCAGGGCTAAAAAGCTATTAATATTATATACAACTACAGCAAAGCACAGAAACAAGATTGTCAACTACGGTTACTATTCTACAAGCTCTAATCTAGTTACATACTACGTCTTGGCAGGGCTAAAAAGCTATTAATATTATATACAACTACAGCAAAGCACAAAATACAGCGGTGCGAATATCCAGTAAGGCTAGCAGGCGATTAACTAACGGTTACAGACTAACAGCAAAGCGGTGTACGGATACCAGGATTAGCAGAAGCAAACACCAAAAAGCATACAAATATTAAAACAGGTTATTTACAGGTTACAGACTTGGCTTATTGCGCAGCATTAACTAACAGTAGAGTTATGGAATTAACAGAATACTCCTCTCAAGCCTGGGTCTCGGATACTGGAAATAAATTATGATTAGTACAGTAAGTTGCGCTACATACGTATACAATGCATAGGAGGAAGTGCCCTCGTAAACAGCATAGACCAGTAGCTGGCTTATAATCAGCTAGAAAAATAATGACGGGCTGGAATGAAATTTATGATTAGTATTGCAAGCTACGTCACATACGTGTACACTGGATAGGAGGAAGTGCCCTCGTATACAGCATAAACCAGTAGCTGACTTAAAGCTGGAAGAAAAAAATAGTTACAGGAAGCTTCTTTCTGGATACCAACAACGGACTGTAAATAAATTATTATTAGTACAGTAAGTTACACTACATACGTGTACACTGAATAGGAGGAGTACCCTCGTATGCAGCATAAACCAGTAGCTAGCTCACAAGAATATGGCTGGTCGGGAAAACAAGTGGTTATCAGTACTGTAAGTCACTCCACATACGTATACAATGGGTAGGAGGAAGTACCCTCGTACGCAGCATAAACCAGTAGGCTAGCTTACACAAATATACTGACGACTGAAAAGCAAATTATTATTAGTATACTAAGTTACGTCACATAAGTATACACTGAATAGGAGGAAGTGCCCTCGTATGCAGCATAGACCAGTGGCTGGCTTACAATCAGCTAGAAAGAAACTGGGAGATTACTGGAACGGACGGTGAACTGCGCCGACTAAAAGAGAACAGGAATTAATACTTTACAATAGCCAAGTCTTCACTTACAATCTCTACATGTATACCTTACTTATTTTTGCTTAATTAGGCACGTCTGGTCAGGAACAGCAGCGGACGGGTACTGAATGTAGTTCTGTCGGATTCGGAATATCAATATCATATCACCTATCAGAGTAGTAGGGATGAACGCAAAATGAGCATCGCAGTAAATAAAATGCGTCACGGCTGGTTAACTTACTTTACGGTGGGTACGTCTGCTTGATTTCGATGACAGCTCTTGACTGGCTTCAGCTCTCTTGGATTCGGAATATCAATCTTCTATTAGCTGGCTGAGTGGTAATGATAGGCGTAATGTCGCAGCGCAGTGAACAAAGGCGTCCTGGCGAAGCTCTGACGTATGGCGGCATGTCGACGGCTAGAGCGCTTGCATCGTCTCATCTACATTCGTTGGTTCACGCGGGCAGACTGGCCACTGGCTACTGGCCTCGGCGCGGAAGCGCTTTTTCACTCGTAGGACAGATATCAGTGCGGTATATTATTTGTTTGCGCTGATATTAATTACGGATTTATTTATTATTTAATAACAGGCTATATTATAAATCAATAATAATTAATTGGTTACAGGTGATAATAATATAAAAATGCGGAAAACAATAACTTAATTCTATACGGGGTGTAGCGAATAATAGTATATTGAATAGGAATTAGTAACGAAAAAAATCACTTCGTTACAAAATAATACCATAAAGAATTAGAACAGTTAAATTTTATTTTGGAAAATGACAGCAAATTCGAAAACTACGAAAACATCTCATTTAAAATTTCCATATCGATTTTCGTTACGAATACAATAATAAAATAATATATTCCCTATGTTATTTTGTTATATAAACAATTGAAAAAATTCACAAACTTTTCGTTTTTCTGTCAGTTACTTTTAAAATAATCACGCTCAAGTGTAAATCTATTCGAAACAACAATAAAAACCTACAAAACCCCCTCATTGGTCTAACCCCTAATAAACTGACTAGCTGCGACTAGCAATATATTCATTCCCCTTCAATTTAGAACACTTTATATTATCCTCTTATTATACCTAGAAAAATTTCATCACGATCTACGTATTATTACATTCATAATTTAAATACATAAATATACAAAAATAACTAATTGACGCTAACATTCTTTCGCATGAGGGAACGGCGTTGACATCAGAAATTACTCCCCTAAAACATGATACTATTTAGGATAAAAATTCATTAGGTCAAATTCATACATATATATTATTAACAATAATTGAATAATGTAGATACAGCTACATATACACTAAATCCTCATATCGCGTTTCTAATCTCCTCTGGGCTTTTGATGCATGGCAGAATGTAGTCGAAGAAATCCATTCCTTCCTTAAAATTTTCGTCAACAGTCCACTCCTCCTATCTTAAAAATTTCTAAATATTCTGCTAAATGTCAAGATGTTCTTCCAGTCGAAAGAGTTTATCTATTTCAACCAAATTCTACCTCTTTCTCCTTCCTGCCCTCAGGCAAGATGTCTCTTGTCTCTCTTTTGAAGCATCTGTGCATTAAAAGTTTCATACGTCATTTGTCCGAATGCCCAATATCAAACCTCTTGTAATAATATAATAAAAAAATTAATAAAAGTAACTTTCCAAATATGATCTAATCGTAAGAGAAAAAATTAATACCAGAAGCATGTTCTATTATTTTCGTTATATTATGGGTATGGGTGGTATGTCTAGACATTTTTGTTATCATAGGATATTTTTATAAATATAAGTTATAATTATTAACGTTTGCTGTAAAACTCTGATGAAACTATAAAAATTAATTTAAACATTTGCTTCAACGTAATTTCTAGTTTTCATTCTTCTATTACAAACATATTTTCATTAGAACTCGCTAATTATTATTTCAAACTACAGAACTCCACGTTCAATTTACAATTAAACACAGTGTTTCTGATATTGCCTTTGATTTAATTTGACATATAATGGTATGTAAAATGTCGCTTGTAAGAGCTTTTTACTATAGTTTACATTACAGGTTAACTTTGACAACTAAATCCAACTCAAAGCCAAACGCTTTATAAATGCTTTAAAGTAGTCGATAGTATATTTTTATATGTCACAGAATCCACTTTATATCGCGTATTACATTATTCAAACAGATGCTTTTATCATTCACGCTGTTTAAGCAAAAAAACGTTGAGAAACTTCCGTCTAATAAATAAACAGCAAACTGTTAGGAATGACAATTTGATAAGCGCTTTAATAAGGGGATCATCCGTTGTTTGAAGGCTGAAGATACACCCGTGGAAATCCCACTTTATCTCGATTACGTTTCGGTCCATCTACAGGAGAAGGAGAAAGAGAGACGAGAAGGCAGTCAAGGGAGAACTCGGTCCATGATCAGTTATCGGCAAGCTTTCAGCAATTTGCGGGAGAAGCAATTGCCAAAACGTCGTTGCTAGTTACGTGTTCGTTAAGTCCAGTTCTAGTTTCCGGATAATGAGGAATTAATGTATTAGTAAGGGACTTTCCATCATTCCTGTTTGATTATTGATTAACGAAACTGGGGTGTAGTAAAACAAAGCCGGATCACAGGTGTGTATATTCGGAAAAGTAAGCAATTTACACGTGGGGCCGAAACTATCACTGGATACTTAACTTTAATGTTGTCACTTCTTAGTTCTTTCTGTAATGACATAATATACACCGTAATAAGAATTGTTAAGATTTTAGAGGAAATATACGGACTCAAGATAGAAATAAATCTTTTTAAAATAGACTTTTTTATTATTTGCCATACTTTTATCGATAAAGCGCTGAAGGTAATTTACTGCCCCATGCGCAGCCAGGTCGATAGTAACTCAAAGGAGAAAATGACACCTAACTCGAGATTCAGACATATATGACTTTATACAACCATTTCAACTTATGCATATTTTCGACCTACGTCTACCCTAAAACGCGGAATATAAATGCTACTTTCTGAGCAGATAGTATAAAAATATTCTGAATTATTTATTATAAAATAACATTTAATTATTCGTCTAAATTGGACCGAAATAAGTATACTATTATTGGTATCTCTAGTCTCGGCCCAACCCTACTATCTCGAAGCAAACTACTACAAATTGTTATTGTGTTACAGCTATTACAAAACAAACAAACTTTGTACAAACGGAGTAGTTAAAAGGGACAAAGCAAATATTTGTAATGTGCACAAGTGCTTACATCGAAAACGATATCCTCAAGCAATTGTTGCTGTAACTATTTAGTTATTTACCTTAATAGAGAAGTTAAGGAAGTTTATTTTGCATTTTATGCGTTCCTTGTGGCATCAAGAAGATGTTACGGTTTGGGTTAATAATTGGTAGTACGCAGGATAAGAATTATATACAAAGAAAATAATGTTCATGTACCACGATGGAACCTGTGTGTATATACCATCGAAACTGGTTATTAATAATTATTTTTTATTGTGATTAATAACGGACGTTCTACAGATTTATTTTATCCTCTATATACAGGGTGTGGCAATTGTACATCCAGCGTCGATATATAGAGTTTGAGGATAGAATCAGATAAAGATGAAATTATTTTTGAATATGCAGGGCGAACCAATACGATTCTATAGGGTCAAGTGCATTTTTTTAAACGAAATCCCATGTATACAGGGTGAATCTTTAAATGGGGATCATTTTTAAGGGCAATAGTACTAGTAGTCAGAAATATGAGTCTGATTTTTTTGCAAGTTGCAAAATGGCCGAATTTATTTTTTAATTCGCGGTTCAAATTAAATTCCGGCGCCGCTGGGAATTCTTTCGGTGAACGTACGTCTGACCAATCGACAATGTTGCCATTTTAATTAAAGCCTAGATGCTATAACATCAGCACGATGTATGTAATCAAATAAAAGCAATTCATCTTCACTTAAGGTGACTTTATGCAGTCTACTTTTCTATTTTTACTTACATTTACATCTTCACTTTTTATTAACAATCCAGTGATACCCAATCAATAAAGAGATATAAGGGTAGTGTAAATGAAAAATTAATTAAATTACATAAACATGTTCATTGAAATATGCAGTTTTAATTTTCATAATGAAAATTGTGATGCATGAAAAAATTAAAATGTCGGTTGCATAAATCCGCCTTTAGTTAATTATTATCACCAAATAAAAATGATTTTAAAAACGGAAATCAATTATCGAGCCTTTTCGCTATATCACTTGTCAGCTGTTTGATTTTCAGAGTCACTGAACTTTACTGCTACTTTACTACTGACCTAGTTTTCAAATGCAGCAGGTGTGTGTTAACAAAAATAGAAGAAACTATTCGGAATAAATAAATACAAGAAAGGTTTTAGGCGGCGTGCATACGTTAAAAGTATAATGGCACAATATTATGACATAATGTGAAACAAGTGAATTGGGTACAAAAACAAGTATCACCGATTTTCTCAAGTAATTTAAAAGTTTGTATGGAATGTGATACCGTTAGAAAGGGCATAAACTAGAGAACATTTTAAAAGCATTTGAACATCTTGATCGCTTTTACTTTTTTTTAAGTGAAATGCAAGTTGATATGCTTAGAGCCTTCTACTTGTCGCGAGAAATGGGGCCGGCTGCAAAAAAACTTCACGAAGAAGAATATCCTAACAGACCAATTCCGAATAAGAAAATGTTTACGAGGTTAGCTCAACATCTCAGGGACCATTTGCTTTACTATTAAATTCCTCGTATTTTATTTGAATCGTGAAATTTGGTTGTTTTTAATCTTTTTTCTGGTCTCCATCCATTTCTGCATTATTATTAACTATTTTCCAACCGCTTGGATTTAATGATATTTTTTTTTGTAAAAATAATATCGTCTACAAGTGCATATTGTAAAAATCACTAGTGACAATTATTATGGAGTTTAAGAAAAAATATCTTAATACCAGTTACGACGTAGCTACTACTACCTGCTCTAACTTTCCTATTTTTTTTTAAATTCAAAAAGTGGCTCGTAGGACATTCAATAAAGTATCAGATAAGAATCTTCTAGTTACTAAAAATCTGAAAATAAAGTTTAAATTTTTTATATCGGAACGTTCTGTATATTTTATAAAACCTGCATTCACCTTTTCTTTTCATTTTCAATATATAGGTATATGTTTATGTTTATTTATCTTTCTTAATGTTCACAATATAAAACAAAAACAATTTTTTATTTTACAACTAAAAATTATTTTGTATCTACTATAATATCATTGTTTAAATATACGATAATATTATTGTTAATAGACTGGGTAATTTCTAGTCGTCTTACAACATATACTTGTTCGATACTGTTCTGTTGTTGAATATAACGAAGAAATAAGGCTGATCACCAATTTGTTCTAATTTATCTATTTTTGCTTCAAAATTTTGATAACAGAAAAGCGTTGAAATCAAATTTGGTAAAATTTAAAAAAAATTCAAACTAGTTTCTGAATTTTACAAGAATTTCTAAAAATAAGAAAGTTATAGAACAGGTGAATCATAAGTAGACACCCTGTACATCCCTATGACTATTTTTGAACATTTTCACTATTTAACTATTTAAGTAAAAGTAACAATATAGGAGTGGAAGGTTATAAATGATTTTAAAAAATATAACAATATACATGGTATTTCACTTAAAAAAAAACTTGACTCTGTAGAATCAGTTTGGTTGGCTCTGTATACGAGAACAATATTCAGTTATAGATTTGTTTATCTAGTTTACTTATGCTTTTAAATCAAATTTCTAGCTACCATCGAACTCAAGATTTCGAAGTCGGAAGCTTCATTGTCCTACCCTCTATATTATTGTATATTTTATAGGATACTCAGCAAAATTTTAAAAATAATTCTATTTTTAACTAACTCTAACTCGTCGTAGTTTTAAATCGGATTCTATTAAGTAAACCGACCATATCTCCTGGTAATGCAAAATAGAACCGACATTTTTTCTACCAAAGTATATTGACGTTTGTCCAAGATTATTTGTCATCCACATGTAGCAAGTTGAGTTGTTGAGAACACTATAGTTAAATCACTACGTGAAATTCTTATAGTTGAACAAAATGTTTTCTTCCAAATTTTAAAATTTTACGTTGATCATTCAGTTTTATGGGTTTCATATAGTTTGCTACCAGGAGGGTCATCACGTATAAAATGTTTTCTTTATAGTTCTTCCGGGGAAGTATAGAAAATGGCAGAACTGAATTTCCTGCAACTGAGACAACAAAAGCAGGCGTAACTAATGACCCTCTTCCTGCGTAAGATATTCGTCCAATTTATTTGAATCCGCATCTAGCTCTTACAAAACTTGGTGTCTACAGTTTTTATTCCTCTCTCGACTATATTATATATTTCAAATATTATTAATATTAAGCGATCTAAAACCGTTTTGTTGTTGTTGAAGAATAATATGATTGTTTCTGAAGCTCTGAAAAGGTGAATCCCTTTTTAAGTGACTTCAAAACAGTCTGGCCCTGTCATTTTCTTTTTAATCCAATATTCTAGTTTTAGTATTGGTATAGCGATTGCATATTGACATGTATATTTGAAGCTTTTTGTAATTACAATATAAAATCATTACATAATAATTTGATTCTAAGTCTTTTGTGAAGAGAGTCTCCCGAATTTGTCTCTTCTGAAACTAGATTACTCACCTCCCTTTAGAAGATCACGAAAGGATGGTTCAAAGGGCAAGAATTGAAATAATTAACGCGGAAGACAACTGGTCTAGGATTAATTAAATAATTTGGAAAAAATGAAACGAAATAAAACAATTTATAGTTATAGGTATGTGATTTCAATCTGCTTGTTCTTTAAATATTTACTTTAGAAGCTCTTATAATGACTATTCCCATTTGTATTACTTCATCAATCCTGTTACTGAAATATCTGACAAAAGTGCACATAAATGTCAAAATCAGCACAGGCAGCTCCTTATCTCAATTTATTATTCATTGACTACAAAGGCATAAGCAATTCTTCTCATAATACTTGTAAGTGTGCAGAAATAAAAATTATAGCTAATAGTTGATTTTTATGCTTGGGATAAGAGATAAACTAATTGACATTAAAAGTGTTCAACCGAAAAAAATTACAGACCAATTTCTAAACCAAAACAAGTCACATATTCACTCTTGGACACATCAATCATAACTGAAACATCAGTGAATTTACCCACCGCAACACCCCAATTAACATTATTGTACATCATTCAGTCTGCACAGAAAAATCACAATAGTACAGTGTTCTTCAAAATACGTTAGAATTCTTAAAAGTACTCACTTTCCAAACCAGAAATATGACTCTTTATTGAAAGAATTAATAAATTAAGAACTGAGCTAATTTAAATATAGTGAAATTTTTAATTTAAAAAGTTTAATATATTTATGGATTTTCAGTAATGAAAATTATACAAAGAGTGGTTACAAATTACATCGTATTAAATGAGGGTTGTTTGTAAACAATTATATTTTTTGTTTGCTGGTGGTATACAACTCCAGAAAACAATATTAACTTTTAAAACCTGTATACATACCTTCAATGAATGTGCTGAAAATTTCCACTTAACTTCAGTTTTAATATTTCCCATTTGTTGAACGGCTGTTTTGTTTGTCTAGCGTGACTGGTATAATTGTATACATTTTGTGTAAAATGTGCATGTTGTTGCGCAGTATTTAAAAATTCACCCTCTGTACAAGGAAATATTGTCGCACAGTAAAACAAAACCAGGAAAATGCTGGCTAAATCGTCTCGTTTTTAAACCCATGTTATATAAAAATATATACATTCCTGCATTCGGAATTAACATACAGAACGACCGATAACGCAAATGACTTTTATATTACAGAAGGCATCAAGATGTAACCATTTCCGTCTTGGAAACTTACTGGTATACCCTAAAAGCACCCTTAAAGCAAATGAATATCACTCAGGCGAATAATGAATAAAAATAAATCCTCTGGCCTTGTATATGACCGCAGATATAACTTTCAAATACCACTAATTTCGTTCCACTATAATACATTTGCATATGAATCGAGCGAATACAAATTCCGGTAATACACAAAGTCCAAAGATACGAAATTTCAAATTAAATAGTATGCTCAACACGGTTTCGTTAAATATGTAGCGTTTTTATTTTATTCATTTGTTTAACAGCTTACCATTAATGATTATCAAGAATAATTAATTAACGTCATTGTGTGGATGCATGCTAAATAACAATAACGTTAAATAAAGACTATTTTTAAACTAATCATCCTTTGGGGGTAATAGCAATCTTGTTGATTTGAATTCATTTAAAATGAAGTCCAGGAAATCTGACAGAAATAGGCCAAATACGACCTTGTCAAGCAGAGTCGTAGCTCGCCGCTACCAATACTACGATTAACCATTTGTGATAATTGTTCCTGTCCTATACAGTGAAATCAGCTTCAGAGAAATTTGGTGTTCTGTGTGAGCTAAGTACCTTCATAACTACTTCTAGTACCTATATAAAGCATAAATTCGTCCCATTATGAACTACATACTACATGGAATTCTGCACCTAATAAAATTTCACTAGAAATATTGGATTCAATCCAAAATCGAACCATGCCAAATAGTAATAGAATAGAATATAGCATTTTCTGAGTCATCATGTTGATGAAATATCCCCATGAAAATACTAGTGCTGTTTTATTCGTTTCCAACTGCCGCTTCGCGTCTGTGTAATTCGAGCAAATAAGCCTGATGAAGTATTCCTCGACCATCCCATCAAGGTGGTGTATCTCATCGAATTCTCAGCAACTTCTGAGATAAACATCGCCTTGAAGGAGGAGAAGAAACGGACCAAATACAGAAATTTCCAATACAAGCTCCAAGCTACTCTGTCAAGTTGGGCATCTTGATCATTGATATACCAGAGGTACAAAGCTTACGCTGCTCTTGACATTGAAGACCGGCATGCCAAAAGAGTGGTTGGTGGGCCAAATGCAGAAAGCAGTCATCTTTTGCTCCATCTACTTCGGACACACGAGTCTGGAATCCTCAGTCTGTCAACTTGTCGTGGTCTTCCTCGTTTTAGAACAGTTTTCAAAATATTTAGCTTTATATGTAGTAACTTAGTCTTTTCATTAAAATATTATAACCCATGCAATCGAAAGCATTTGAAACACCACAAAATAGTCATACCCAAAGCAACAAATCTTTTTCTTCCAATATTCCAAATGTGTTTCCAATTAATGAAAATATAGCATTGTAATTATGATTTTTGGTTCAATTCTAATAAAACAAAGAAGAATTTGGCTGCTAATGAATAAACAAAAGGGACCATGTTGTATATCATCATGAAGATAATTTGATGTAGAATCCACACATGACACAAAAAAACATAGGTTCCTATTTAAGGTTTTGTTTTCAAATACACGAAAAGAAGAAAATGATCCTAGTAGACATTATGCATGTCAAATGTTTGCAAATAATGCTATCAGCAAAGCAACAATAAAACATTTTTTTGTTTCCACAGCCTCCCAACCACGTTTTGTTTTCTGGCGACGAATCAATGGCCAACTTAAATTTAGCATAAAAGTAATGTATCGCCGCCATCTTGAAAGCAAATGTCAATGTATTATATGTCATTAGAAAGGGCGTTTTATGTAGAATTCAAATATGTATTGAAAAAAAATTTGGGTGGTCTCATTTAAAATAAGAAAGTTGATACCACTTCCGGTTTAACACATGATTTATGTCAAAATATGATAATCTGTGTATTTATTTCACCATAAAATTTTGAAATTTTTATCCATGATAATGCTAACAAAAATGGGGGGGGGGGTAACTACTTCTTATGTCACCCGGTATAGGTTTATCAATTTGTCTTGATCACTTGATACCTATTCAAGATATTTTGAGAAATTTGGAAGCAATACTGTTTATAAGAATAGCGACAACATTTTTTTTACTAAATAAAACGTTTTGGAAATATTCAGTATTTGCTTGTATTTTGTCAATTTTTAAAAACAATTCGTATATGGTATGGGAGTATATTAAATATTTATTTACCTTTATGAAAGTTATTTGTATTTATGAATCACGCACAAGCGGAACTTTGCTATTGCTTGATTGCCTTCACAGTCAGTAAATAATCCCACAATGGTCAGTAAATATGTGGGTTGCGGAAGCAGTGAAATATATGTATTCCCGAAAATATCGTGAATCCTGTATAACAAACAAAAACAAAAAATTTACATTTTGTTATAAATTTTTTTATACATCCAATCAATGTCATTTCCCACAATATTCAATAATATTTTTCAAGGTATTGTTTGTGAAAGTGATCCTAGAGAGGAATTATCCAAAGATAGTAATTAATTGCAATGGATACCAGCAATCTTGTAAATCTTAATTTCAGTAAATTCATCTGAGAATTATCTAGAATGTTAACTGTTTAATTTTTTCTTTATACTTGTTTGATTCATTTGTATATAAGCGTGAGCAAATTGAACAAGTAGCAGGTAGGTAATTATTTATTTTTGTGATAAATATTAAAAGTATGTCAAATTCTACACGAAACCTAAAAAATTCTCTTTGATAAAATTAAAATGGCTGATTAAAAAAATTATATTACTCTAAGGACTGAAAAGTAGGTCAGCTCTGTAAAGAGCGCGTACACATTTGAATTTTATTTCGAGAATAAATGCTTTTTTACAAAAGAAAGAGGTAACATAAAAATACCTGCCTCCAAAAGGAATATTAAGCACGAGTCACTCCATGACACATTAATATTCCATTAAATGTCTCTGTACGAGAAAAGAGAAAATATTTTGAAATTCCTAGAAAAAATAATGCATTATTATAGCTTTTAATCAGGAAAATGTGGAGGCATAAAATGATTCAGTTGGGTTACAATTAAATTTACATAGGCCCATAACAACGCAAATATGTAACAGCATACAGATTGCTTTCGTAATGGTAATAAAGGTTGACGCTACGCCTAGTGAACCTATGTTTACATACTCAAATTGAGAGCTTACAATTATTGCTAAGTGCATTGTTCGGATATCTTGATAATTATAATGAAGAGGCAACGTTAATGCTATTGTGCCGGAGTACTGCTTAATTATCTACAACAATAGTAATTAATTCATTTAAATTTGTGCCAGTTTTAGATGCTTACATGGTACGTGTAGGTACATCTAAATTAATACTGAAGATTAGGGTGTTTTTAAAAGTATGCATGATAAAACAATAATAATTGATAATTGTGTAGTTTCGAATTAAAAGCCCTACCACAGATCTACTAATAAAAGATTTGCGTGTGCATAATTGGCTTATTATTTTTTCTGAAATACAAATCGTTTTATCAGAAAGCAAAGTTATATAGATATAAATTCCTGTGGATAGGAGCATATTATGGCAAGTTTTCAAATTTCTAAAATATATGAAAGTTTGCAAATTAGCAACATTTATTCAGATTTAGCCATGACAACTAACCTCGATGTGGATGAACTTCTTACGAATCTTTTTTGATTTATGAAACATTTAATAAGTATAAACTATTGACACAGTGTTTCCCAACTTTGTTTCAACAGGAGGTGATTAAAATAATAATTAAATTTTGTCCAACCAACCATATAATATGTAGTCTTGAGATCATTATATTAACGTATTTTCTTAAAGCAATATCAATTGCAGTGTTATATGAAAACACAGATCCGTGAAGAAAGCTTTACCACATTAACTGTTCGTTGATGTCTGTGAAAATTAGTTTACAATTCGTAGTTTTTTCCAGATATTCAAAATTTGCTCCGAGCACATAAGAAAGTCATAGCTGAACTTGATTTGATCGGTCGATTTAGAACTTGATGGCAAATTGTTACAAGTTAGAGATCTTCTTTTTTGCTGTGTAATATTATTCATCTGTTTAGAATATTTTTATGGCATCCAAATGATGCACATAAAAATCTTGAAAGTATTTAATTTAAAGGAAGTGATAAAATAATTCATATTGGAAATGAAGATAAAATAATTGTCAATGAAATTAGAAATGACAAATAAGCAATTCCTTGTATAAAATTTCAGTTTCAATATCATAACATGGGGATGGTATCTTAGTATTTAGCATATCTGTCTTGTTATTGGTCAATGGTTATACCTAACGAAATTAATTTGAAACCTATTTAGGTATACCTAAATTATTTTACTTACTTCAGACTTATTCCCAACATGTGGTTCGGAGTTTCCCTTAAACTGTAAGATTTCATCTGAAATTTTAAAACATATGCACACTTTTAAGCAGAACATTGGAATATCAGATTCAATTCAGTTTTTAAATCATGAAGTGTATGAGGGGTGATACTGAAATATTGTAAACTCCCATTTAAATGAATACATATAATCGAACAATTTAATCATTGAATAAAAAGTCTTTTTGATTTATTGTGCAAAAAAAAATTTAACAATTTTTATATAGGTACATATTAGACATTTTCTTTAATAAAATTTTTATTAAATAGTTGGTACATGCAAATTTTTCTACCACAATAATACATACTATACTCGTATTATATAGAATTATTACGTTCCAGATGGAAGTGACAAAATTTATACACGAATTTCCCCGATATCATATCAGTGTATAGGGAACATTAAAGTCCCTGAAGTGGAATTTCATTGAAGTTTGGTTAACTTATAACAATAGTAAACTGAATTCCTTTGTGCTGCGGAAAAGTTATTCATATATGAAATATGGGAAAACATTAACACTCGCAGTTATCCTTTTTATTTCCACTTTAGTATCGCTTCAGATTCTAGAAAAAATATATTTATTTGCTCTATAAATAACTTCATTGAACTCATTTGACCGAGACTGTAGTATATTATCGGGCAGTGGCTTTCATATGGGGTGAATAGGGTGAAGACTACCTAACATGTTTTTTCGGGATAAAATATTACTTAAACGAAGAAAAATTGAAACGGGATTTATTTATTTAGATTGATTTAGAACACGCTAAGAATTGGTTAAAAATGAATGAAATTAAAACAATATAAATCATTAACAATAGTTTAACATCTTAGATATTAATATATAGGTTGTTCTCGATAGTGGGACTGTCTTTTAACACTATACATATTGAATTTCCTTGATAACTGCTGAGAAATACTGAGAATCATCTTTAGAAAAGATTGCTAATAACGCAGATTTTTATATATATTTTATATATATGCCAATGGTTTTGTTTACCATAGGGTACGTCCTATTGAGACATAATCCAGCCCAAGCCCCACATTTATTTTTAAACATATTTTAAAACTTTTTACTTTAATTCCACTCCAACAGCATACAATCAGCATAAAAAATGCTCTTCCACAAAAAACATAAAAAATTGGTATACAATTAAAGTAAAAATTTATATTATGATCCCTTCCAGAAATCTCATTAAAATATGTTTTTGAATTTTTTCGCTATCACGAATGGTTCCATAGACAATAACCCTATACACCTCCACGTTCTGCGATAAGTTACCATTTAGGTAAATTATTTGTTTGGTGTCTTGTTCAGCTAGGGAAGCTCCGTACTAACCAGAACGAGCAAATAGGTATAAATTTTGAATTAGCATCTCGTTGCATAATCATTTTGATTACACGTTCATAGTCGTGAAATGCCTCGAATATGGAGCCAAGATGTAGTATTACTGCATGTGGCAATGTGTATTTTATATTCAAAATAAAAGCACAAACATAATAAATATATCCAGCATAATAAATAAAGAAATTTATCTAAGACAAAACTAAAATAACGAATAATTTTATCACTCGTTTTAGTAAAGCACGAAAAACACGATTAGCAATTTCTTTTTCGCTTACTAATACCAACTTCGAGGAAGGAAGAAATATTATGTTGGAGCCAGAATCCAAAACTGTGCCAGGAGTTGATGAGTCAGATATGTTAAAAACATTTATAGATTATAGATTTATTATAGTAGTAGAACCTACAACTTACTTAATAATACCGTACGCCACCAAGAATTTTTAATTACTTCTAAAGTATTGACGATTATAGTTATAATACCTACTGTAAATTATAAGTGTTTCGCAAAGCACTGTTCTAAGCCTAACTCGTTTCATTATGTATTATATGAATGATTTAGTCAGATCACTATTAGGTTTAGGTATTGGCAAAATCGTTTCCTATGTAGGCGACACTGCAATATTTTTCAAAGTAATACGTCGACCATTTAAAAATTTGAATTGGGACGGATTATAAGAAAGTTATTGAGTTTTTCAACAGCAAGTTATTAACCACAATTATGCAAAACACTTAGTACATACATTTTACCCGCTATGTACGGGGTGTCCTACGTAAGAGGCTCACTCGATTTCCTGGCTTTATTATAGGGCTAAAATAAAAATCTAAAATCTATTCTCATGTACTTTTTACGAGCAATCCGATTATGAGGTCGAATAAGCGATAGACCCTCTAATATACGAGATATGTCAAAAAAACAATTTTCCAATTTTTTTTTCACCCTGTATATTATTACGGAAATCGATATGGTATATTATTGTGGTTATAAAGGCATATGCCATTCATTCACGTAAAATCCGGTTTAGCCGGAAATAGCTAACATTCAACAACATTTTGGCGACAACCAGTATGTTATGAAATAAATGAAAAGTAGATGATCTCCTGATTTCAAAAATATATTACACATGTCCATTATCTCTATTAGTTTCGAGAAACAAAATGCGATAAAGTAATAAAATAAGCTAATTCTAATACTTTTCTAAAAATACACGCATAGCTTGAAACTAAAGAAAAATAAAAGTACTAAAGATAATGGACATGTGTTATAAGTATATTTTTGAAATCAGGAGATTGGCTACTTTTCGATTATTTCGTAATATACAGGTTGTCCCCAAAATTTTGTCGGATTCTAGTTATTTCTGGCTAAAACGGAACTTAGATGTATGAATGGTATTATACTTTTATAACCACAATAATATACCATATCGATTTCAGTAATAATATACAGGGTGAAAAATTTTTGGAAAATTGGTTTTTTGACAATACCTGCCTCGTGTACTACAGTTATTCAAAATAAAAGTGAAATTAATATAACATCAGCAGCCACAATAAAAATTTAGGGACCACCGTAGATAGCCACCTAAAGTGAGCTAATTTCCTAAAAAAGATGAAACGATTGTAAAAAATGTTACTTACATTGAACCAACAATACCTATATAATAATTATCTTACATGATAGTTCATAACCAAAAGCCACATATAAAAAAGAAGTTAAAAATGTATATTTAATGAACTTAGAATCTTTATGAATCAAATAGTAAACACAAAAAATATATATTACATTTAGCCAAATAAATAAGCAAATAAATAAAAATTAAATCCACTGTTCTATATTTATATTTAATAACTTAAATATATTGAACGACTAACAATTTATCATAAAATATAACGCCCTCAACTCAACGTTAAATAAATAGTCAAATCATTAAAATTTCCCTCTTCACTGATAGACCCTGTATTAAGTAAATATATTATATTAATTACCATAAAAAATAAATAACTACAAATTACGAGTTATTATTTTCCTGCGTTGATATTAAATAATTGTAAGTTCGTTCTTGTGGGCTTCGACAACTACAGTGACTGCAGTGCCAAGATCAGAGTCGATGAAAATTTATAGCCAAGTATATGATTAACACGTATGATACCAGTAAGATGAGAGTAGTAGTTAGTAAACCTAGTATAACATGCACGTGTTATTTATTCCCTTGCGACATAATCTAGAAGTCTGAATTAAACCAATGCGTATTCTGTTTTCAGTAAAGTTTTTACCAAAAAAATATTGTCTAAAAAAGTGCGGTAGTAAATCCCAAATAAGAACAGAAAAAAATATATTATTGTAAACTTTATTTACATATTTTTTTTGTGGTAAAATGTAGTAAACATTAAGAGATAAAATCAAATATGCAAAAGAATAAAGCAAATATAGATCTGTTCAAAGGTGAGCCTTTTCTGTTGTAAGTAGATTGCTCTCACTTGGATCTTAAAAATATCGCTAAAAATATGCATACATTTCTCGATCCCGAAATATGACAAGCGTTAAAAATATGTTTCTATTATGCCAGTATTTTTCCTTCTTTTATTTGTTTGTGAAATTTGCGTACATCGTTCTATTGTATTTTAATGCTTAGTTGTTTTGGTATGCTAGTTGAGAGGTAGACATAAAATAATTTACCTATTTACTTTCCCAGCCATTTCAAGCGTAAATTTGTATTTCAGTGGCAACTGCAAGTACCTACCTAAATTTAGAGAGAATTGAAAGATACAAATTAGCTTGCATTTAACACAATACTTAAATATAGTTGCAAGGAAATCAGTCTTGAGTGGAAAGAAAAGCTTCCTTTTAAATTCTTACGTGCTTTATTTACTTACGGTTATTTTTAACAAATGTAGATAATCTAGACTAGGTAACGTATAATATTCATTTTACAGTTATTCTGATATTGAATGTAAGAAAATTGTCTAATTAAGTAAAGATTATCTACTGGATTTTAATGTAATAATAATTTAATTCAGAATGACATTGTGAAAATCACATTCGAATATATCTTATCTACGCTCGTTATATATTGACAGTAATATGACACTCACTTCAATGTCATAATGACGTTGTTTATAGCACTAGTGTGATATATATTTATCGCACGAATTTTATAAAAACAAGCACTCAAACCACCGGTTGCTAAAGAGATATCAACAAACAGCCTATTGTCATTAACTCACCTTCGGTTCGTTTTGTAAACTTCAGACACATGCTATAAAATACCTCATATGAAACTTTTAATATAAATAGCTATTACGTCAAATTCATTAAATCAAAAGCATGTAAATGAATGTTTTTTGAAGTCGAGCGTAAACAAAATCTTGTATATTATTATACGTGCCATATCTGTATTTTATAGCACTTGCTATATCTGTATTTTATAGCACTCGTATGTTTACAAAACTCACCTTCGGTTCGTTTTGTAAACTTCAGAGGCATGCTATAAAATACCTCATATGACACTTTTAATATAAATAGCTAGGTATTACGTCAAATTCATTAAATCAAAAGCATGTCAATGAATGTTTTTTGAATGTTTG
This sequence comes from Rhagium mordax, assembly GCA_963680705.1. Classification (NCBI taxonomy): domain Eukaryota; kingdom Metazoa; phylum Arthropoda; class Insecta; order Coleoptera; family Cerambycidae; genus Rhagium; species Rhagium mordax. Next base: position 105,765,945 of record OY796656.1, on the reverse strand, counting down.
GTAATTTAGTGCTAGATAACAATAATTTATTATTGTGTATACCAGTACTTTCTTGGTATTGTTGTATTACTGTTGCATATTATAGTTTTAAATGAAAAAAGAAGAATCTTTATAAAGGCGCCATTAAACCTTTTTTTATACATAAAAAATGAAATTTTGAACATTTCAAAAAATAAATTATTGGCTGGTAACATTAAAAGAAAATTCTACTAACTAAATTGGTGAATTTATCACCTATAACTTCAACGAATTTTTTGATAACTTAGTTCTGTCTAGTATTAATATATCCTCGAATTAATGGTATTGATACAGTAGGTATAATTTTTATGGGAATAATCGTTGTTTGCTATTTATTTTAGGACAATTACGTAAACGGGAAGAATTTTGGCGTTTTGGTCACATGTCCAACTGTTAAACAGAAAACATCTTTAACTGATAAAAGTTACTTGACTAACAAATGAAAGCCATTTGTTGTTGTGCAGTTTTAACTTTTCAGTTGGAAGAATACTAGGTATAAAATGATCAACCAGGGTTCTATATTTTTTTTCCTTAGTACATGAGGCATCATTAACGCAATGATTAGTACTTTGCTTACTTTTTAGTTCGGGTTCCAAAAAGTTTAAACTTTTTACAGGATGTGTTACTATTTTAAGCATTATTTACGAATTATTATTTATTATTGTTGTTATCATTTTCTGCTCCTTGATTTTCAATATTTTCATAGTGTGGGTGTTCTCGTTTTTGTGCTATTTAAATAGGGTAAATCATCAATAAATGTATAAATAAATTTAATTATATACTATGTTCATCTGATTTGTTACTTGTGTTCTCCGACCCTTAGATATTTGAGGGTTTTATGTTAAATATAAAACACCTTAATTCAAATATTTAATTTGCTATCTTTTACTACTAATTAAATAATGAAGGATGTTTTTGTAAACAACTGTTACTTTTTATCTTTTTAGCAAACACACGCGATAGTAATCCCCGCAGTAATACCAGAAGGGAAGCAGAAATCAATCTAAATCCACTATTTGACATTGCATAGACACACATATTTCCCGTCTAGAGAATTTCAAAAATATTGTGTTGTCAATTTTACTGACAAGTCCATACCGATTGTAAGCGTACGGAGCTTCAAGCTGCCAATATAATAATAACTAAGCATCCAGCCGTAGCAATCCATTGGTGCAGTCAGTAGTTTAGCAGCCAGAAATGATGTTATTTGTGACTTCACGGCATACAATCCGATGAAAAATATGTGTTGTGTAAGGGCGAGTGGGTTAGAAATCGAATTTCTCTTTGAATCAAAAATTTCTTAATGTATCTTTTAGAGTATAATTTTATAACGTAGATGCTTTATTTTCACTTGCACTCTAGAACTTCAGGTTTTTAGAAAAGGGTTGTAAAACTGAATTTCGTTTATCTGTGAGTGAATGAGTAGTTAATAAGTAAGAGTATATAAATCCCAAATAAGAACAGAAAGAAAGTAAGAGTATTTTTAAGAATCAAAAGTATGTGACTTAGGATTCCAGATTTCATGTGACAAAGAGATTTTTTGCTCATCAAAAAAGAATGTTAGTTCTCATTAAGTTGTTTTTTTTCAATTTTTGATGTAAAAATTATTGCAAAATTTTTTCTGCACACAAATAGAAAGGTATTAATTTTATTTTGTGCAGTCCCTATTATATTCTTTTTAAAAAACACAAAATGAAACTAATAATGATTCTAAATAGTAACTGCATGTATAGTTAGACGTGATAAAATATGGAGCAATTCAATAAAATTTTCCATGGAGATTTTTGCAAATAATCTGGGACAGGCTCATTTTTTTCTCAAAAGTGCACCTTTGTACTATTTGTGTTTTGTTATCGATATTTTGGTAAATGACAACCTATTTTTATGGGATCATATGGTTTCCTGCGTAAATTTCAGTCTGTTTAAAAATTTAAAAAATAAGCTTTCACAAACAAACCTCAACAAGACAACTTTTGTTATATTATTAATTCGTCGAAGAAACATGAATGTGGCCAGCTAATGACATTACTAGTTCATAATCTGATTTATTATAACTGATTTATTATCTATTATTATTTTTCCATCTTTTAAAATGACTGAAATTTTAAAACCAAATATTTCGAGGAAATACACTGGTCAAGTAGGTTTAAGGTGTATCACAGAAATGTCAGAGCCCGCTGGTCTACTCGCTGGAGGTCAGAACCCCGCTCGCTGCACTAAAATTTGAGAAAATTTTGGGTCAGATTATGGTTAATGTGCATTTTAAATTCAGATGTGCCATAACCTTTTATCTTCTTTTAATACCTACTTTACGTTTTAATTAGAATCCACTTAAAACCAGTCCAGAACTAGGCGAAAATGAGTTTGTCATTCAAAAATATACAGCAATAAATTCCATACAAATATGTATAGCAACAGCGTAATTTCTTTATAGGAATTTATTGTTAAGAATTCCATCAACCAAAAATGAATATTTTCATACCTTATTTTATAAACAGAAGAAGGTTTCATTTTCTATGGTTTATGCCATTTGCTACAAAATGTAATTAGTATTAAATAAATATCATGTATTTCCTATATAATATATATATTAGTGTATTTTGTATTTACTACGATTATAAAATAACTTTCGTTTCGAAATCATCTCATAATTGCTGCCTCACAAAGATGCATCGAGAGTTGTAAATTAGTCGTATTGGTCCCTGAGCAGCAAATTGTGTGCTGGGTAGTGATTACTTTTCAAATGTCCAAGTTTTTGTTTCATTATTAAAATGCAATTAAACTTAAATTGACTTTCGTATAAAAATATTGAACACAAAGTAGTAGGCAATAACCTATAACAAGTTTTCTTTTAAAAGGTGTATTCTTTTGTTTTCCGTGAGCGTAGGAAAATATTTTTTAAGTCACATCACTCTCAACTTTCACTCTGAGTTCCTTTTTGATATGTAGTTAAATAATATGTAAACGATTAACACTATTGTTTCTGTAGATTAATACAATAACAGGTATTTATGTTATTCCTTGGAAAGCCTGGAAAATATTAAAGTCCCCAATTTTTTCTTGATGCTTAAATAATATTTTTATAACCATATCTCCCCCATTATACTGAATATTTCATTCCTACATTCACGTTCTTCTTTCCGTTGTCTGTGCTGTTACGTGATCTAAAGCTCACGTTTTCATAAAGCATTAAATTGACTGGACATATAACTCCAAACCGGTGATCTATAAAAATAAATTCACTGTAAAATATTGCTTCTAATAACTTGGTTGAGTAATAGAAAACGAATAGCAGGTTTACCAACGAACCATGATAAATTAAGTAATTAAGTAAAATATAGGTATTGTTTTGATTTCTTAAAATAATAAAGTTACTGGTTAAACTGAATTATGATACGTATAATAATTTATTTTCCTATGTTTAATATTTCTATGGAACTTTTAAAAAACTATTTCAACCACCCTTATTCATAATATTTAAGATATATTCATAATAAAATAGGTCACTTAAATTACTAGAATTTGTTTCATGTAACTAATTAGTAATTTACTTCGCTTCAAAAGAAGATTACGTCCAGAATTCAAAATGTTCAACGCGGAAGAGAACCCGTAAATGAATAAATTAATCTGCAAATCTTTAATATAATTTTATTGTTCTGTTATCACGCTGTAACATTTAATTCTTTGTAGTGTATTTGTCATTTATTAATGTTATAATTTTGAATCAGGTGTCTGGGTGAAATGAGCGTATTTTTATATTATAAAGAAAGACGTATATTAATGTGTCAATAAAGTCAATTTACAAATCAAATGGTTTATGTTCACTTAATACAATAATAATAACAGAACAAAAATAGCAAAGTTATACAAATTGGTTGGAATAAAGCGGTAAATATAGTAAATGTACATTTTATTGACACATAAATGATTAACTGTTCGAAATTGTATAAACACATATTAGTGCCGCAATTGATGAAATTCTAGACCTTTTTCAATATTGTTATATTTAATAATAAATAAGTAATCAGATTTATACACATATTGTGTATCATTCGATGTATTAATATTTCTGTAAAATTAAAAATATTTTCTTTTTCGTATTGACACTAAATAATTTTCTATCTAAAGGACTGTGGCATTTTAGTACCTATATAAAAGTACAATAAATTATTTTTCTTTACCTATATAATGTGAATTCTGTCACTATGAACGATTTTTACATAACGCTGTTAAATTACGGGTTTCAAAAATCTTATTATATTAACCAACTCTAATCTTAAAATTACACAAAATGACTTTTTTTATTTTGATGTGAGCATTTGAGCAACCATATTGAATTTTCATTTTTCCCCTTCGAATCGCTGACCGTGGAAAATAGGCCTCCGTAGCCACGTATGTCGTATATCTTACATTTACTGTTCATTTGCTAGACCATGAATTTTCGTTACCATAAAAAGACAATCTAGCTCAGAAAGTTCTTTGAACAATTCGCTTTATGGAGCTTTACCAAAATAACACAAAAATAATTTTCCCATTAGAAAATGCTTAAAGTTATCTTATACCTACTATGCGAAATTCTTCCCAGTAGCTTTTATTAAACTAATGTAGGTAGACGACAGTATTAATAGTTTTAAAGATTGGCATACATAAATATGGCAGGTTTATGGTAAATGTAGGTACTTTTGGATATTCAACAAAATTAACAAATTATTATAAATGTGTCATTATTAGTAACTAAACAATTACAGGTCAAATCAGAAATAAGTTCAATAATTTCTGTACTTTCTGTACAGGGTGTTTCCTATAAAACTATACCCCCCCTTATTTCGGTCAATTACCACCGATTTTAATTTTTCAAAAACCGTTCTAACACAGATTTTTCCGTAGATTTTGAATATGCTATTTCTTTTTTTCCTACTTCAACCGTATATGAGAGGCAGAAAAAAGTACTTATGGTTTTTTTTTAAATCGAACACCCTATATATTTTTACATATTTGGATTAGTCTCGTCCTTCTGATTACAAATATATATGACACTTATATATTTTCTATAAAAATGGCGTAAATAATTGAATTTAAACTTAGGGCGTTTCCTTCAAAATTATACCCCCCTTATTTCGGTCACTTATTAACGATTCAAAATTTTCAAAACCTACACATAGAATTTCTCGTAGATTTCATATATGCTATTACTTTTTTTCTCCTTTCAACGGTATACGAAGGGTGGAAAAAGGTATGGTTTTTTTTATGGAATGCCCTGTATGTTTTTACATATATAAGTATTATATTTATTTATAATCAGAACGGTAGGGCGGATCTAAATATGTAAAAAGATACAGGGCATTCCATAAAAAAAACATATTTTTTTCCACCCCTCGTATACCGTTGAAGGAAGAAAAAAAGTGATAACATATATGACGAAAAATTCTATGCTTTGAAAATTTTGAATCGTTAATAATTAACCGAAATAAGGGGGGTATAGTTTTGAACGAAACGCTTCAAGTTTAAATTCAATTATTTACGTCATTTTTAAAGCAAATATATAAGTGTCATATATATTTGTATTCAGAAGGATGAGGCGAATCCAAATATGTAAAAATATATAGGGTGTTTCACTTAAAAAAACCATACTTTTTTCTGCCCCTCGTATACGGTTGAAGTATGAAAAATAGTAATAGCATATTCAAAATCTATGGAAAATTATGTGTTAGACCGGTTTTTGAAAAATTAAAATCGGTGGTAATTGATCGATATAAGGGGGGTATAGTTTTATAGGAAACACCCTGGACAAGGTGTTCAACGTAACTTGCTACCCCCATAATTTCCTTATTTTATAAGGCAATAAAAAAATAGAAAATATCATCTTATTGCATTTTTTACATACTCTTTAAATAATGTTATCAGATCATCGATGTCGATGTCCGAAAATATATAGTGGGTGCGAAAAAATGTGTTTTTCTTTAATAAAACACCCTATATATTTTTACATATTTGGATTTGCCTATTTTTTATGATTTCAAAAACATATAATACTTGTATATTTCGAGTAATATTAAGGAAGTTATTCGTAAAAAACCGTTTGCAATAACAGATAAATTATATTTATTTTATCCTTACAACAATCATTATTTGAAGATGACGAGATATAATCTGATAACATATTTAAAGTGTATGTGAAAAATGCAATAAGATGAAATTTTAAATTTTTTTATTACCTTATAAATAAGGAAATTATGGGGTAGCAAGTTACGTTGAACACCCCGTACTACTATAATAGACCGGACTGGTTCGGAAATGTTAAAAATTAGATTTAATTTTCTCTTCTTTATCTATTAAACATATTATAAATAAAATAATACATAAATGATTGTATGATTGTGAAGTAAATCAACTATGACATTTTAACGGAATTAAATGTTTTGGGCGTTTTTTCGATCGAATTCAAAGAAATATTTTCTATGCATGTCGCTCTGTCTGTAAGCTTAGTAAATTTAAATGCTTTTGAAATATTTTTGCGAAATCTGGTAAGCGCGTAGTTAGTTCATTGGATAAAACAGACTAAGTTCATAGTTAAATGCCAATAAATCGTGAGGTGATGAGGGAAATAAAGAAAGAAATTAATATCAATACAATTATAAATTGAATATCATACTAAAAAAAAAACAGAAGAATGTTTTACAAAAAAATTGCAAGAATACTTTTTCGCAAAATAACTAGTAGTTTTAAGACTGTTAAAAGTTTTTAATTTATTCATTGACTTCTTTGTTAAAGGAATTATTAAATACTTGCCTCCGCTTCAGTGAGGAAATAAAAATTATCAAGAACATATAGTAGGCAATCATGAACATTTACTTAGAACTAGTCTGATTAAACTGATTTATTAAAGGATTAAAAAAAGAAAAGTAAATATATATTATTATACCGATTATTTTTATTTTAGGACCACCATTGAAAAATATTTGTCCTTTGTTACTATTGTATTAATTTTTTAGATTATTTAAGAAATATTGAGCAGAAATTCTAAAATTTCATATATACCTAACACTTTTTATGCATAATAAGATAATCCTTTGCTAGCTTAGTCATTCTCTAGCTTTCCCAGTCGTGGGCGCAGTACATCTGTTGCACTTTATATAAGTATTCCATTAAATTTAATGCTGAAATTTCAGTACTTGAAACGTTTTTCTGCTTTGTGCAATTCAGTGAATTATGTACTTTGCTGACGAGGTCGCATTGTTTTATTTTTGTCTGTTATTAACGGCATTTTTAATTAAAATACTTGCAAAATTAAAATTAATTTGCACTACATGTCGTAATAACATACTTCTTTTGAAAGTATACAGTTATACAATGAAAATATAGATATTTATTTGCCATTACACTTACAGGTGATGCAATGTGATATATAAATGATAGTGACGAATACTACTTTAGGTAGGTACTTATCCTTTACCCTAAAATGGACTCGACATTCCTATTCTCTCTTATTTTAAATAAATAATATTTATCAAATGAGTGCATAAAGAATCGTTCATAGTGATAAGGATGTAACCTTCATTTAGGAAACAGCGTTTCAGGAGGGCACAATTACAACAAGTGTATGGGTTTCTGGCAATTGACCTTCATCAGTATGCAATATCAACATTTAATAACTAAATTATTATAACTAAATTATTAAGGCTGTGTCAACGATTCAGTTAACCGTCCGCTTGTGAATCAGGAACAGTTGGAGTGAACGACTGTATTCATATTAAGTCAAGCAGCCGCTATCACAACCTCTGAACCAGCATCCGGCCGTTGACTTCAACGGAGGTCGGGACAAGCTTTTAATATATCGATATCCCCTATCGATAGATTAACGGTAGCCGTCGACAATGAATGCTTCCTCGTTCGCAATTTCCTGAACTAACACTATCAAGACACTATGCACAATACACAACTCACTTCAGACGCCTGCCCAGACAGGGTGCGTTCACTCTTCTTTGGCTTCAGCCTCGCACAATGCGAGGGTCGTTAACTAGATGGTCAACACAAGTACTTAATTACCACTAGAATGCAATAAAAGAAGAAATTAACATATAAAGGTATATTGAATAATCATCATCCTACATATAAAGCTTCACCAAGTGAGGTCTACCATCATAGCCACGATACCCCCACAAAGTGTCAGCGACCGCCACGGCTGCGCTTAAAGGAGAGTGATCGATTGCCGAAAGAGAATTGTATTACTTGGACGTAAATGGCAATTTAGTGAGTGGAATTTTAACATTGGAAATGTTTTTGTTTTCGTATAGGGGGTTGAAAATCAGTTTCATGTTGCATATTATGAAGCATGCATTTATAGAAACAGTGGCGACAACATAGTGACCAATTTTTGATTGGTTGTCTAAATCGCGTGGTACCGGCAGTCATGTTATTATTTTTTTATGAGCGTCTTCTTGTCGAGAAAATCCCAACGGCTATATCTCGTTGCGATTCTTTGAATATTTAAAAAGTTATTAGCGTTTCAATACCCCATGTCGAAGAGTTTTGTAAATTTTGCGAAATTAAAAAGGCCGAATGCGTGCGCAGAGCTTTCCAAATTTCATGCACGTGCAGGGCTTGTCAAAACTTTAAAATTTTTCTTTAACGTCAAAAATGTCACTTTTCAGTTAGGATCTGCTGACCACAAAATCGCAGCTGGACCGCACAATTCACGATGTACTTTCAAGTTGGACTTTCGAGCTTGGATTTATTGCCAGAACGGCGGCCCGGCGGCCTGTTTTCGTTTGGAAATAAGGTTTAAAATTTTCGTGTTTTAGCAAAATTCGCCAAAAAATCCATAGTGCGTCCGATAGATTACACCTTAATATTATAGTCGATCCAGCGAAATTTAATGATTTCTTAATATCGGTCCGAGGACGGAACCGATTACAGTTTCGGACTCGGAACGACTTCAGGACCCCAAAACAATTTTCTGTTTCTCGATAGTGCCTTTCCTTCCCTATGACATTTAATTGTATCGAGTATTGTATCCAAGTAAGAAACTACATGTTTCAAGAGAGGATTAAACAAATGTTTTTAGTTTCCTAGTAGGGGGTCGAAAATCAGTTTCATGGCAAAATGACGTAACGCGTGAGATTTCAGCAGTTTCAGAACGGTAGACGTCAAAATTACACTTTTTCGTTCACTCCTATTGAGCCTAAAATCAGAGCGTGACCGTGCAATTCACGATGTAGTTCTAAGTTCGACCCTCTACCTTGGATTTCTTACCAAAACAGTCTCTCGGAAATTGGTTTGGAAATACTATTTGAAGTTTTCCTGTTTTTGCAATTTTTTCAATTTTGTCAATGACTTGCAATTTGACAAATCATAGGGGTGGATTTAGGATCGGGGTTGCTCTGGGAGGTTGCCGATATCTGATTTGTACGTATTACCGAGTGTTAGACTAGGTTTGAGTGCCATTACTTTAACATGAGGTAGATTAAGCAAAAGTAAACAAAAAAATTTATCGCTGCGTTATAAAAGTCACGCTCAACAATCTCCAAGACAACTTAACATCGAGAAGCACGTCGAACAGCTTATTTCCTTTTGTCCCGTCGAAATATGTATAGCCGAAAACCATATGTAACTTAAAATTTTGTCGTTTTTCGCAATATACCAAGATAGCGGTGATTTGAAGCAAAATAAAATATATGTTCAACTCCTCTCTCAATGCCTGATCCAATGGTATATCACACGGTTACAGTACATGCAAAATGTACAGAAATTAATCAAATAAGAAAGAAAATTGCGAAATCTTTGTAACTCTATACTTATTATTTATGTAATTTGAAGGTGGATTTTTATTGCATCCACATTTGTACGACGTATGTTAACTACGTGAAAACCAAATTTAGGCAAAATTCAGTAATCGTAGCCCTCCCTCAAGAAAAGTTTTTGTCAAATGATATAAACGAAATCCGATTAATTTCAATGTTGCCAAAAATTCTTTAAAATAATGGATTCTTTGTAAAACAAGCTGTAGATGATGTAGATTCACCTATTGTTAAAATAGCAATTGAAATATTAAATAATAGACGAACATTTGTACTTAGTTGATGAGGACGTTGATCTCCTTGTTCTATTAATCGCTTTAACTCCAGAAGAAAAAGATATATTTTTCATAAGGTCAGGAACAGGAAAAATTATATGGAAAATTCTTTCTTCGTCGGAAATACAGAAATGACAAGAACGTATAAAAATAGTTATTTACATTACTAGATGCGAAAGGTTACTTTAAGGCGTGAGGTGATTTTTGAATGGTCGAGGCGAAGCCGAGACCTTTCAAAAAACACCGAATACTTAAAAGGGCTTTTGCATCATGAAATGTATTATATTTTTTCTACTATACCGAAAAAAATTATGGGATTTACTAATTTAAAACTATGAAATGAAATTAATTGACGTTTTTAATAAATTTTATAGTTTAGCCTGTGAAAATTGTTTCCATGGCAACCAAATATTACACATTTTAATTTCTGGTGGTTTCAAACTAAAATAAACAAATAATGTTTTGTGGCGATATAAATGGGAATATTACTTGTGCCTTGTTTTACCCCAAGAAATCCAAAGCAAGGTATATGCAAACTTTGAAGCGTTTTTAAAATGGAGTAGGTAGGTACTACGTTGGGTACTACGTGCCGACAAAAATGTTGGCGTACTTCCTAGAAAGACCTTTCTTTACATATTAATACAAAATTGTTTATTTGTATTAATTCGTTAAAATAGAACGGATTAATTTCGTTTTAAATTTGTTTTTCTACTTTTCTGTCCTGGCCGCATAAGTTTTACTTTCGTAGATAGCAACGCCTTAGCAACCAGGTAACTCGAATGTTTACTTTCGTTATCGCGCGTGTTGCTAGGGTTACAAAGTTCATTTATATAGACGGTAGTAGAAAAATACAATTTTACTGACTCATGCCTTCAGTGGTTCTGATACCACGTCTACAATATTTCAGAAAGAAAAATTAAAAGTCATCAAACTTCTTTAAAAAGAAATGCAGTTGGTTAATGTAGTAAGAACTTTCAATGGCAAGAATTCAACCCCCTCACAAGTAAAACAGGCTGGTGAAACCCTTTTCCTACTTGTAGGTATACGGTGCAAGGAAAATCACAAAAATGTCTCACTCAACTCATACAGATTTAATCAATTAAAAAAATCGCTGCACAAACAAAAATCAATGTTGGAAATATTACCATCAACTTCAGAGGCAGTCGTTTAATATTCATTACGAGTATTCTACAAAATTCAGAAATGGCTTGGCAATGAAAGAAATCCTCAACAGTGGTGTTACAACCTGTGACAACACTTTTTGTGCCAACAGCAGAATCAATATTGCAGCTTATCTCCTGCAACCGCAACAGAAAAGCAGGTTGAAGATGCCTACAAATTTACAGAAATTGTCAGGGAGTACGATTTTATTTTATTTATATGCTATCGATTCTGATCTTCTTTAGATACAAAGTGTGTTTCATTCAATATATATAAAATTTTAAACAACTCGATAATCCTCACTTGTACAATGATTATGTACTTTTTCATTTTGCAGAATATACCCGCAGATAAACAAGCAAAAAATGAAGGAAACAAACGTAAAATTGGTAAAAAAATTTAATAAAAAAGTCAAAAATTAATATTTCTCTATAAATGAAAATATTCTTATTTTTTGAAAATTTCCCATGGTTCAATTGCCAATTTTTATTATGCATGTGAAAACCTAGTTCATCCCACGATTTTTCAAGTAGGCAGCTCCGACACACCCCTTACGGTTCGGGACTCTTAAGTTTCTTGAAACATAGGTATACCGGGTGGCCACGAGTCAATGTACGCCCTCAATTTTTTGGTTGTTTTTGAATTTAAAAATTTCGTTTTTGGTATACGTGAATAAGACAAAAGTGGGCTATTTTTAGACTAACAGGAACGAAAATATCACTTCCGGTTGAACCGGAAGTGACATCAACTTTTTTTTCTTAAATGGAATGACCATGTTTTTTTTGTGGTGTTTTATAAAACATGAAATTCTAATTGCAGCAGTTTTTTCGAATTTCAAAAATTCCAAAAAATAAGTGAGATACGAACGATTTTTTATTTTGTACAAAATGGCCGCGTCAGATGAATGCGATGTAAGAAAATTACTAAGTAGGCAATGGAAATTATTAGCAAGGTAGTAAGCTTGTCTGTAAACAATAAAATAGTTATTTAAATTACTGATGGATACGATTATTTTTAGGTTTTTCTCAAAAAACGGAATTTAATTTTCACTTTCATATCCGAAGGGGTCCTATGGAAAATTTTTAAATGGGACCGTACTATTTTTTTTTATTATTCGGACATAATGATTCATAAGCTTTAATTTTTTCGCCAATAATCATTTCTTAACGAGATCCTTTGTAATAATAAAAGTGTTTTTAAAAGGTTCATTAAAATTATTTCTTGTTTAATTTGTGCTTACCTTATAAATACACTTTTATTATTACAAAGGATCTCGTTAAGAAATGATTATTGGCGAAAAAATTAAAGCTTATGAATGATTATGTCCGAATAATAACAAAAAATAGTACGGTCCCATTTAAAAATTTTCCATAGGACCCCTACGGAAATGAAAATGAAAATTAAATTCCGTTTTTTGAGAAAAACCTAAAAATAATCGTATCCATCAGTAATTTAAATAACTATTTTATTGTTTACAGACAAGCTTACTACCTTGCTAATAATTTCCATTGCCTACTTAGTAATTTTCTTACATCGCATTCATCTGACGCGGCCATTTTGTACAAAATAAAAAATCGTTCGTATCTCACTTATTTTTTGGAATTTTTGAAATTCTAAAAAACTGCTGCAATTAGAATTTTATGTTTTATAAAACACCACAAAAAAATCATGGTCATTCCATTTAAGAAAAAAAAGTTGATGTCACTTCCGGTTCAACCGGAAGTGATATTTTCGTTCCTGTTAGTCTAAAAATAGCCCACTTTTGTCTTATTCACGTATACCAAAAACGAAATTTTTAAATTCAAAAACAACCAAAAAATTGGGGGCGTACATTGACTCGTGGCCACCCGGTATATTTTTAAACGCATATGTCAAGTTTCAACGAATTCACTATGTTCTTGTTAAGTTTGGACACATTTCCTGTACTATTAGCTGCGTTTAATAGTTTGCGATTAATCAATATCGGTATTTGTAATTGTTAGGAATCACTTTTCATCTTCACGAAATTATTTTAAATTATTTTAGTTTTAACATTAAAATTTTTGTTAGTGAAAAAAATTTGTATAATACCATTTTAGTTTTCATTATGGGAATGTTTTTGTTAATAAAAAAAATAACTCTTTTTTCTAAATAAAACTACTGATAATAAGATTTTAATTTTTGAAAATGTTTTGTGTTAATGAAATAACTATTTACTACTTTGCAACAAATTTTCATTTTTATTACATCCGAAATATCACAAGATTTGCGTTCTACTTCGTCATTTCCAATGTCTCCTCCGGTTGCATCTTTGCGAAGGACTGTGAATTTTTTGTATGAATTATTTGTATTACTTGGACGTGAATGGCAATTTAGTGAGTGGAATTTTTTGTGTGAATTATGTGAAAACCTTTACTAAAATTTATTGTAATATTCTCCAAAATAATATCCACCGTTAGACGTCCGTTAATCTTCCAGAAAAGTATTTCTCTTCGAAAGTGATTTCACGAGGCGGTCACTTGGTACTAATACCAAAACGACCTGGTACCCATTCAGGACGCCCACCAGTCGTTTCCTATCAACTATTTGAAATTTCATTTCAGTTCCTAAAATTTAAAATGGTTCTATCAGACACGATCCCGGTAGAGACGATGAATTGGGGTAAGGCGAGGCCAGCTCAACCTTCCCATGAAGCTTTTTTGGTCACGGACTCACGAGGAATTCCTGAACGCGAGGGTAGACTGAACCTATGCTTCCGTAGACCTACGCAACCACGAAGGTGGTTCAGTCTATGGTGAGACGTGATCAATAGGCAATTGATCTATGGTAGATTCACTCTCGCGCCTATATGGAGTCTTCGCTCGTGATCCGTTAGACCTGCTTATGATAAGGATAATTAAAGCCATAATTATCCCTATAATTAAAAGCGCAGTCCGTCCATGGAGGATTCGGTACTGGCGGAGGATCGTTGCTATCCTTGGTCGTCTCTACATGCTGCATCGTGTCTGGTTATGTTTGTCTATGCATGGATAAATGGTCGAAAAGATAAAGGGAATTTTGGGAAGTGTACTGAAAATCGACTTGCAAAGACCTCTCCCGTGTGAGCTTCACATAGTGCTCCATGAGGATTCTGCGAGAATTTTTTAACGACCGTATAATTTCTCGATTTGAAAATTTGCCTTGTCCCCCTAGGTCTCCCGACATAACGGCACCCGATTTTTTTCTGTGGGGGTATTTGATGGGAGAGGTCTCTGCAAGTCGCCCTGCAACAATTGAGGACTTGAAAGACCGCATTCGAGAAGAAATCACAGGGATAGTTGGAGATTTTCTTCGCCGGGTGATGAACAATTTTGCATTCAGAATTGAAAGTTCAAGTTGATGGAGGGCATTTAGAAGACATGATTTTTAAAAGTTGAATAAATCTTGAGTACGTAATAAATCCCATACAATTAGCTGTACATTAGTGTAATAAAAGATTTTTTTACTCGACTTAAAAGGACTTTATTCGAATAATAAAATTGGTAGTTTAGTATGGGAAACCCTGTATAAATCCTAAATAAAGTCATTTATAAATAATATTCTCCCTCCGGAACCATTCTTACGATTAAAATAGTCTTTAAGTTGTTCATATCTTTTGCAAATCTATTATCTATCCTTGTTCCGTTAATTGGTGAAATTCCTATGTAATTACTTGAATTTGAGTCATTCTGTATGCAAGCAGATTTTTTTAAGTTTTCGTATTGTTTGCCTCTGAACTGAATTTAAATTTTCGCGGCACGAATGCCCCTCCGCTTAACTCAAATACGACGGGCAGTCGATTCAAAGGCAAGGAAGCACACATGCTCTCGCCGGCACGCCTAATATTCTGTACATTCTACATGTTAACTCAAATTATAAAATACAGTCCACTACTTTTTTAACAAGGTGTTTTAATCAACGAGAAAATAAACAAACACATATTATTATCATTATAAATTCTTTCAAAACATTTACTCGTTCTAAGGTTTACTTGGGAAAATCATCATAGTGTTTGGTATATTATTTTTAAAGGTAATTATACAAACAGCATGGAAGATAGGATAAATGTAAAATAATTATAGTTAAGGACGATTCCTTTTACTCCCTGTTTGTTGTAAAAATAGATTATGAGTATATATTTTCAAATGTACTTTTAAAACCCTATATAAGTAAATATTTAGTATTATGTTAGTTTAGCATGTAGGAAACCCGTTAAAAAGTAATTATTCAATATATTTTACTGAAATAAACAATTATAAAAAGAATTATATACTAGTTGATACAATTCCATTAAACCTAGTCACTCTATAAAAGCCAGATGCAGAAACTTATCTTTAGTATTTTCCGAGGTATTTTCTTTGTTAAAAAGCACAGTTTTTATGATTTTTTATGGATAATGACAGAAAAAAAAATTAATTTCATGCGTTACTTTTGAGACACATTGTATGTAGGTATATGACTGCGATTGTTGGAAACCACTGAGCTGATTATCATGGCATTTTCATTAAATAATTCTTGATGTTCAGGAAAAGGTTGCCGGTATATCCAATCCATGTCAAGGCTGATTTCATATTGTTTTAATAGGATTATAAAAAATGTAACTGTCTTGATTTTGTGTCAAGCGAGGTTCATTATTCTGGTTGACGGTAATTAGTAAAATGATGCTGCTTTTAGGTAAAAACATTGGGTGTCTTCGATGTTTCCTAAACAGTTACATCGTGATAAAATGTCCAAATATTATGTAGACACGCCCAAATTAGACCGCGATTTATACTGGTTTCAAAATTTGACCACATCAATAACACAAAGATAATATGGTCTATGCTACCAAAACATTTGATAACGTGAATCATAGAAGATTAAAGAATGGGAAATGTTATGGATCCATAGAATGCCTCCTAATTCACTAGTTACTTTTTAAATAGTAAACACTCTGCAAATATTGAAGATAAAACTGACTTAATTATAAATCAACATATACCAGTATCATTGCTGGTTGAATACCATATAAAACATTTGGACCCATATTAAATTATTCTACTATTTTATTAGATGTTTATGCTATAAATATTGTTTAAATGTTATTTGTGGCATTTCATAAATTATTTCTTTCCTTTTCTTTTTTTTTTTTTTTGGGATTTATTTCCACATTCCTCGAGATTCCTATCCAAAAAATTCGATTTATCTAAAAAATATTCAAATTAACCAGTTTAAACTGGGAAATAACCTCTACGCCTTTGACGTAATGTCAGAGGATCAGTTAAGGGTGTTTTTTGACAACTAATAGGAATTAAATTAATACAAAAATACTGCGCTGACGTTTCGGAAACTATATCCGTTTCCTTTTTTACATAAAAATCTAAAGCTTAAACTTTGAAAAAGGAAACGGATATAGTTTCCGAAACGTCAGCGCAGTATTTTTGTATTAATTTAATTCCTATTAGTTGTCAAAAAACACCCTCTAACTGATCCTCTGACATTACGTCAAAGGCGTAGAGGTTATTTCCCAGTTTAAACTGGTTAATTTGAATATTTTTTAGATAAATCGAATTTTTTGGATAGGAATCTCGAGGAATGTGGTAATAAATCCCAAAAAAAAAAAAAAAAAGAAAAGGAAAGAAATAATTTATGCTATACTCTAAGGCGCCAGTAACAAAAAAAATTATTAAATTGACCATATTAATGTATAACCCAATTAAACTAGCCATACTAAAGCATAACCCACTTTATTTTTACAACAGAGTGGTTGTGCTGCTATCTAAAATAGATCAGTTGAATAAAATCTCAGTCTGGGTATCAACAACCCTTAAAATAAAATTGAATGTCGTCCAAAAATTGCAACAATAAATTTGGTTAATCTTGTCCACGAGTGTACCGCCAAGCACCCCGTTTTGAGAATGTAATAAAATAGTCTGGTTTATTGTGGTCATTTGATAAGTGCGATAAGTATGACAAGCACGCAACAATTTAAAATACATCGCATTTTGTCTCTTTCTATTACATTAACCCTATTGTGTGGTACGGTAGGGCACAGCAAAAACATTAAACGAAGCAAATAGTGTTTCGTGTGTTGATTGCGTTTTGTTTAAGGCGGCCATTTTTAACCTTGAGAATGACCGATCATTTCATTTTGTGTCTGGTATCTTGAATCATGCGACCATGCAAAGTTTTTTCTTACATATTTTAATGGCTTTCGAAATAATGACATTGTTTCACTATTAGTATTTAATTCCTTTACATTGCCACAATTTACAGTGTGTATTTTTTTCGTCGCCAAATATTTATATGCTTATAATATTGACGTATAATACAATAAGTATTAAATTAAACATAAAAGTTTTGTTTCTTCGTGAATACAAACTGACGACCTTTATTCAGAAATATGGATTTACAACTCGGTTCTGGAACATGTCGAAGTTTTGATATCGATGTAAATTTTAGGAGACAAAACGGAAAAGTCTTGCAAACTTACGGAAATATGTTAATCGGATTTCTGACAAGAAATCTGAATTGGCAGCCGATTTAAGATCGGCGCCATCATCTTATCAAAGGAATTAGTAGCTTTCACTTACCATGTGGAATATGAAAATGAATGGTGCTTTTCCCGACAGCAGAAGAGGTACTTGCGAAATAAATATATTTATCCAGGTCTCTAAGGACTTTCAATAGGAGGAAAATATTTATCTTGATACATTTCACTGAAAATATATTTTCAGACGATTCAGGCATAAATTAGAAAATACTAAAACTATGACATTATTTTCTTTAAGTATAAAATGAAATACTTTAATAAATAGGAAGATTGTGCTTTGGGAGCATTGACTAAAATAGGAAATACATCATGGAAGCCGAAATATTAAATATCCCAGAAAACTTTTTTTATATATAAGATAAAAATAAAATGTTTTCGAGCCCAACAATATTATTATTATTATCGGAAAGGCAATCCAGGTCATAGGTATGCAAGTTGGTTAAGTCAGATACGAGTAGTGTTCTAATAAATAAGAAAAAAAGTCGTACGACCCGATCTCAGCGAATTTTAGCTGGGGAAGAGGAATTTCTTAATAGAACTGACGACAGCTCAAGTGCAAATATCAAACAATTATCTCGAACTGTTCGTGTTTCACCGTATGTAATCCACAGACTACCGGAATCAACTTTTCCACTTCTGCTATCTACAGAGACTACAGGATTTACGAATGTAGGATTATCCACAGATAGATGAGTTTGTCAATGGCTTCTCAAATAATGCATAATGGCAAACCAACTTTTTACCAACGAAATATTACAAGTGAAAAGAGAATTATTATGTTAATCAAGGCAAATTAATTCAAAGAGATAATTTAATCCGGAGTCTTAACATTTTCTTGGTAGAGCGGAATTAGAAGTTATGATCGCGCGGTTTCCATATATTTCTCCTAATTTTTTCAGAATATTTTATTAGACATAAAATGAAAAGGGAAGAATTTTCTGTCGCATATAAGTTAAGTTCTATACACCTTTTCAATAAGTGAACTAGTTTGGAAATGGTCATTAAATTGGAGGTAACATAAGCAGCAAAATTTTCTTTATTCAAGAAAACCGATAACGAAGCAAGTTTCATATAAGAACAAGAATATTTAAAAAGATGAAATAGTTTTTTTCAAATAGGCTGATTTAAAAATATTCATCAGTTGTTTGTTTTGGGTCAATTTTCTATATAATTCATGTAGATAAGAAATACAGAATTTTTTTTAACACCTGAATTTTTATTTTTAGGATTAAATTTATATTCGTATTGATGACGTAAAAGTTCACTTTCAACACATGTCTGTATTATTTTTATTACAAGTAGCGTGTGCGTCTTAATTACATCATTATTTTGTAACTGATTCAAAAGAATAATAATTTCGAGCGTATAGGTACTGAAAAAATTTAGAACTTTTCAAAATTTGGCAGGTAAGATCCGATCAATGATCAAAATTTCGAGATCAATTATTACACAATTCTTCACCGAAAAAATTGAATCACTTATTCGATTGGGGCATGTTTCTAATGCTATTATGCAAAGTTGGAGCTTAATACCTTATTATAGGATGTTTGTTATAGTATGGGAATTTCAAATTATTTACTTTTTGACCAACCCTGTATAAAAGTTTATCAAGTTTGGCAAAAATGGATAGGTTATCTTTTTTGTAAACATAATAGACTTTTATTGAAGGTTAGTCAAAAATGAAAATGAAAATTTGGCACTTTCCGAATCGTAAAAAATTTGCCTATTGGTCGACCTCGAAATCTTAGTAGACCTTAAGGCGAAATTTTTTTTAATTTCCCACATACTCATCTCTATATCTATGTCTTAAACACGTATTTTTGTAAGTAGGTCAAACGTGGTCCAAAATAAGAGATATTACGGTCATAAATCACAGCGTGTGCGATTTTTTACATTTAAATACAAGAAAGATTTGAGCTATCATGACGGTATAAAAAGTGTATCCAGAGGAGCACAGTTTAATCATCTACTATGATGTAATGGAAAAATCATTGTTATCATTTCATTTGTGTAACAGATGCACAATCCAAAGTTTTCATTATTTTCCAATATGTCTAATTAATAATTTATATTAATGTATTCTGATCTGAGTGGGAATTTAATGGCAGTGTAAAATTGTAATCATTTGTAGATGTAATTTTAATAACATAATTTGGCAGTGTTTTTTTTAAGTTTGTCAGAAACAACATGGTTTAAGGGTGGAATTAAAAGGACTCTTTGATGTACTTAATACTGATGTCCTTTTAATTCATATTTTAATATTTTCCAATAACGGAAATGCGCTTTAGAAAACATAAATTTTGTATTGTGATAGTTAACAGACGTCAATTTTGTAACTCTGTAATGTCTTAAATTTTCGAGATACCGATCGGCTATACATCTCCTAATTAACTGGTAAGTTAATTCCATATATAATTAGTTACTAAAAGTAATATACTAGATAGTTGCTAATTAGAGAACCTTTTTACTCTACTTTCTTGAGTTTACATTGCAATTACTGCAAAAATAAAATGAGGATTAATTGTTGTTATAAAAGTTTCGAAGTGAAGTATGCCATTGAAGTGAATCTGTTGGGGACAATAAAAAAGAACCGCGCTATTTTAAATTATTTGTAGAGTTCCTAATGCATGTCGTCAGTTTCGTAGCTTTTAAATTTATTATAAGACTTTTCAGCAGTTTGCTTGGTAGCTTTATCGATATATAATTCAAAACTTTAGATGGAAATAGAGAAATCTGTCGACGACCGATAGTTTAGTTTATTTTGCTGATCTCACTGGGTCTTAATTGTGTAAACATACAATGCCAAATGCAAATTGGTGACAATGAATATTGCAGGGTAGCTCTTTATTTCAGTCAAGAGATAAACTGTATTTAGTAAACTGCCAATCAGTTCGAACTACATTAAATTTGTAATGATTTGCCAACTTGTAACTTTAGCAGTTGTTTTATATAGGCGTATGGCATATTTATAAGTAAATGTTAATTAACTGATACAGTTAATGCCCAACCAGTGGTGAATGGCTGAAAATACACAAATCCACATCATTATCAACATATCCAGTCCAGGACACTATAATATATTTTTAGTTAATTACCAATTATTGTCTTTTTTTGATTTAATATACAATTGTATTTATCAGCATTATATTTAGTTAGCACATCATACCAACTGGTGAATTTTCAGAGATTTGATTAGCATTATTTACTATTATTGTTTGTAGTTTATTTGTGGCGGATAGTTAATATTCATTGAACTTAATTCTGGGAATCACGCCAAATTCTAAAAAATAAATAGAAATAAGAAAATTGACAAAATATGTCAAGATAAAAGTGTAGTATCAAAGGCAAACCTCAACAGTTTGCCCCAGAAAACCACTGTCTAGTCACCAAGTTCAAATCGGTGAAAAATAGTGATAAAGCTCCTAAAAATATGAGCGATAGCTCATTGGATTCGGAATGACGTCTAGAAAAATGTATTCGAAGGAATAATTAGCACGCAAAAAATTACAAAAATTATTAACAAATTAAGTTGCAAAAAAAAGGCATTTCGTTTTTTGTTAATAACTCCGAAACTATTCATATTTAAGAAATGAAATTGTCGAAAAAAATTTTTTTAAAAATCATAATTTTCTCAAGACAATATGGTAAAAAAAAATTTTTTTTAAATATTAAACTAATCCATTTGTTTATAAAAAATTTATAAATAAAAGATGTAAAAAATTTTTTCACAACATTGTTTCATGCCATTAGCAGATGCAAAAACAACCATAATAAAACATATGCTTAAAAAAATTCTTTTAACAACAATTTTTACAAATTTCATTTTTTGTTCACTTAAAAAAATTATAATTAACAAAATAAACAATTTTTAAAAACTTTAATAACTTGATCCTATTGAGTATATATATAATAAGGGCTCCAAGAAACGAAAAATTTATAGAGCAATTATTTAAACATTTTTTATTACTTACAATGAAGACGAAGATCCGAAAAAATTTTGTTAATTAACAATAGCCTAACTTGTTGAAAAATTAATTTTAAAACTTTTTTCCAACGGGAATTTTTTTTTTTAAGCGTTCAAAATACACCATAATTAATTCAAATTTTTTAATTAATATTTAATACTATAAAAAAATTATTTTCTGTGGCGTACTCACTTTTGAGGCGGCGCGTGCATGCCGTAGCGGCCGCGCGGAGCCCTATTTTCAGCGTTAAATTAAAATTATTAATAATGGAGATAGAACTCCGGGAGTTGGGACTTTTTCGTTGGAAATTTCCTCCTCTTTAAGGAGCTTTTTTTTAAATTTCTTAAATATGAATAGTTTCGGAGTTATTAACAAAAAACGAAATGCCTTTTCTTTTGCAACTTAATTTGTTAATAACTTTTGTAATTTTTTGCGTGCTAATTATTCCTTCGAATACATTTTTCTAGACGTCATTCCGAATCCAATGAGCTATCGCTCATATTTTTAGGAGCTTTATCACTATTTTTCACCGATTTGAACTTGGTGACTAGACTAATAGTTCTAAATGAATATAAATACAATATTGTTATCTAAAATTCGTATCAGTGGTTTTCTAGTATTATACACTAGAAAATATAACAAAATGTATATTATATAATATATAGATATATATATATTTATATGATATGTAAAAAACAATTATAAAACAATAACTTATCTTAACAGAACGTTTCGAACCAAAGTCTAGGTCCTTTTTCAACTGTGATTACAAAAAATGGACTTGTCAAAAAAGATCATTTTGACACCTGACACTGATTATTAATTAATGATACGAATTTTAGATAACAATATTGTATTTATATTCATTTTGAACTATATACAGTGGTTTTCTGGGGCAAACTGTTGAGGTTTGCCTTTGATACTACACTTTTTTTTGACATTTTGGCAATTTCCTTACTTCTATTTATTTTTTAGAATTTGGCGTGATTCCCAGAATTAAGTTCAATGAAAATTATTTACTATTGTCGTGTAACCTAGATAGACATAAGGTGAGTAGTGCAAAAAAATTCTTACAAATTATTCTTTTGCTGTACAAAAAAGTTGTTTATGAAAATACTCCTTTTTCGTCACTCTTATATACCATATCTTTCCATGCAAGTATCTTTGCGGAGAAAATTTTATCATGATTAGACAACTATATCTACTTTAATAGTGATTTGATGTTCCACTGAGATTTACATACTCCTCACCTTTGTGAAGCATACTTCGTATTAGCATGTATCTGCAAATAAAAAAGTTATAAATAATTGTATCAGCTTTTTGACATATTTGTTAGTTAAGTTTTCCACCTAAGGCACCGATTCACAACTGTATTTAAATTCTCATTAAAAAAACTTTTCCCCCACCAAAATTCGATCGACATTAATAAATATATGTTTTTAAAAACATCTATCAAATTATTCCTTATCCTTTAACATGCCTTGGATATTATGTTTTATTCAACAGAGGACCTAAATTGGATCTCTGTGGCTCACTACGACCAATATTTTGTGAGTTTGATTTTATATTCATTTAAAAGATGAATTACCTAACGTGATATTTGCTTATCATATATGAAATACGTATTTTGATAGCAGAAAGACATATATTTATGTAGCCTTACACAAAGGCTAATTCACCATTCTGTAAATACCTCGACGGACTCTTCAACAGGTTATTCAACAGATGATACAGCATCATACAATATTGCTGTCGTATCGTATAGACATTTTGTAATAATAGGTAGGCTGCTATTATTAGCATCACCGATATAAATATCATTAATATATTGTTGTCAGATTTGCCCTTGGCATAAGACGTGGGTTCCGTTTCAATTTATGGATTTATGACAAATCGGTAACGGCTTTAATGTATTACATTTGGCGAACTAAATATATACGAATATATAAGGTGTTTGGTAACACGACACAAATATTTAACCGGTAACGATTACACATTACGGAACTTTTGGTACCGTTTAACCGCTACTAAATAGAGATTTCTGAATATCCGGGTGGCCCATATCATAATATTTAAAAAAAAAGAATTATTTTGAAAAATGTGATATTAATGAGTTTAGAGCACCCTGTATAATGTATTATTGGACATATTGACGTTTTCGTATTTTTTATATGAATTACATTCTAACAAAAATAATTTTAACATATTCGCAGCCATCTAGATTGAAAACTAAAATTCGAGTTATTTTTCGTGCAACCCTGTATAAATTGTTCAAAATAGTATAAATGTATCCAAAATGTGATATTTATTTCAAAAATGTAAAAACATACCATTTAGAAAAGACTATTGGGGCCATTTCCGGTGAAACCGGAAGTGACAAATATGGCGGATAAGTCTCAAAAAGTTGGAAATCTTACCTAATTTCACCATACAAAATTTTATCCCGATATCTTTAAAAACGAGGAAGTTACAGGGGTGGCCCACTATTCGTTTACACCCGGTATAGGCTGGATAGAGTTTGTTTGTTTGTTTGTTTTTGAATATTCAGCTATAAAATCTACTAAATTTAAGGTCTAAATTTTAAGTCTAAGAAATAATTTAAAAAATATTTTTTTTCAGTCCTAAAACTTACATTTGTTCGAATCATGTTACTAAAATCGAATATAAAGAAAACCAATGGACCAATAGACGGCATGACTATCTAATAACACTTTGCAAGATTAGGGTTACTCTAAAATGACCTTAACTGATCGTAGAATTATCCTACTGTAAGCTTTAGTTTGACCTAAAGTGAACTTACCCACAGATACATAATTTGACATTCTTAGAATTAGAGACTCTAATTTTAAGAATGTCACATTATGTATCTGTGGGTAAGTTCACTTTAGGTCAAAATAGAGAGCAATATTGATGTGGAGTTAATGAACGAAGAACAAAATACAAAATACAAAATTTAGTAAAAATTATGTATTCTGTAGTGTTTATTAGGATTATTGGTTAAATGATTATTATTATTATTATTTAGTTTTATCACGTGTTTGCTATCTCCACAAATTCGCCAAATAAATTATTAAATTGAAACACCCGGTAATACTATTGCCTAATACTGTACAAACTCATAACAATAATTACTTAATAATCGCTACAGATATTTTACAATACGCCACTATAATAGTAACTTCTCTCTCTCTCTCTCCACTATAACATATTCGGATCTTCACTGAAATTCAAGTCAATATTCATAGTTTACACATAAAAAACTTCTTTTCAAAATATTGAAATTTTCAAACTGTCAATTTGACAGTTGGCAGCTGCCAAAATGAAATTCCCACGTCAAAATCGTGATCAGTGACCTCAAAAACGTATGTATTGATGATTTATAGTTAAACACCCTATTTTTAAACTGTTGCAATTTTCATGTCAGTTTGACAGTTGACAGCTGTCAAAATTAAATTCCCACATCAAAATCGTGATCAAAGACCTCAAAAACGTGGGTATGGTTTAAACATACAAACATTTGTTTAAAAGACCAAAATAGTTATTTATGCAACAAGTGCGTAAGGTGAGATTTTTTCGCTAATGGGAATTTAGTCGACAATTCCATGAGTGAAAAGAGCTCACTTTTCGCACGAATTGCATACAATATTTTTTCTACGAAATGGACCTAAGTTCTCTAATAATAATGTGAAATGTCAAAACTTACCTATTACGTCAAAACTTAATAATATGTCATTTAAAAGTCACAATACTGTTATAGCCCACATAATTTTAAATGAGTGAAACTAATCAATGTCTATTATTTCCTCGTCTATGTCAATGTCAAGAATATAAATGAAACTTCAGAATTGTAAAAAATGCAATCATTATTGTTAAAGAATACTGAAAATTAGGTAGATATGTTTTATAATAATATACCGTGATATTAAATAAATGGACTTCATAAAATTATAATAAATAAAAATGTAGGTAACAAAATACTCAACGGACAAAAGCCCCGACCTGCATTGGATTACGCCTACAAATTCAAATTGGTAGCCAAGTTTATTATTTGTCCTTTCTTTATTTATTATAATTTAGTTCACTTGGGCTAGAGGTTGCCTGCTCTAAAAGGTACTTTAGTAGAGTAGCTATTTGTCACAGAGACATTGTATGTCTTGAGTAGCAACTGACAGCGTTGAATAGTCTATTAAAATACCTTTCTTTTGGGGTATCACAAAGGGTAGGTTGCCATTTGAAAAAAAAAAGTTGGGGTGGCTGGGGGAGGGGGTGTGTAGAACTAGAAATTATAAATCGCACCAAAAGTTGCGTAATTGAAAATAAAAATCGACCTGTCCAAGGGTTTTTTTATACAATCAATATCTTAAAAGTTATGGTCATGTTTCAATACTTTTTACACACGCTGTATATACAATTATTGTTCAGTATGTTAATTTACGCACTAGTGCGTAAGGTAAAAACACTTTACGCACTAATGCGTAAAGTTTAACTTTACGCACTCTACAGTGTGTGTGTGTGGAAAGTTACTTTACGATCGGTAGTATAAAAAATTCTTTTTAAAAAGTTAAAATTTTTTATGATAAGAAAGGCGATTTCTACAATATCTTGGCCTTGTAGGCAAAAATAATGCAAAACTAAAGTAGTGACCGGATTCGGTTTCAGGAAGTCAAAACAAATCGGAAAAAATGGGTCCGGTTTTTGGTAATGGACTTCTTTTTGAGGCTGTGTAATAACAACGATATAACGTATCTAAAATATTGTGGATAATATTGTCCATAATAATATAGATTCTTTATATCGCTGACTGGAAAGTTATAAGTAGTAAGACCATTTTTTAAACGTTTCTCATTGAGGTGTTTTTATAATTTTAAGAAAGTTGGGTAAAATATACTACTATAGGTTCGATATAAGAAAACACCGTTGTCCAATTGTTTTCTGTACTCGAGATAAAAATAAAGTAATTTGTTCTGATAAGTTTAGTGCTATAAAAACGATTTAATGCAGTACTAATTGCAATTCCTTTTTTTAAGTTGTGTAAAAATACCATTTCTTGATTTTTGAAATACATTATTTCTAATCGTGCGATTGCCTGCTACTTTGAACTAAATCTGGTTTCTTATTCTAACTCGTGATTGTCTGGCATTATGATTTAAATGCACTCAAAGTATCAAGTACTACGTTGCTTATAAAGCCATTTACTGTTATTGTATAAAACTCGTAAATAGAGGTAAATGTGGATATTGTAAGCTTAACAATTATTTTCCATAGGAATTCTTAAGAATCTCTTTGGAATATTCTTATAATTTTGTTTTCTTTTTCCCTACTAAAGGAATTAAAGATTACGTCCTCAATAACATTTAAGGAATGCTCTTCAGAATGGAATTTTTTTATTCATAATCCAAGTTTATTAAATTTTCTGTTAACCAATGCTTTTATTAGTCAGGCAAAGCTATATATTTGTCTTATATTATGTGGCTGTACTACTTCTCTTCTACATCAGTTACATTCCATTTGGATGCCAAGAGATTCCGTCACCATGTTGGAAACGAATGTTTAATTGTACAAATTAGGTCGCTAAGATTATGTTGTCACTCTATTAGATATTGTCTTCATGTTTTTTTTAACGAGAATAATAGTTTATTACTATTAGTATTTAGTTAATCTTGTAAATGATTATTATCAGTACTTAACTTCATTAATATATTCACGTATTCTTATCTACAGTTTTGTATTAGTGGTGTAAAAACGAATGCAAGCCCTTGTGGAATAAAAAGCGTTTTCGAATATTATTAAAAAATTATTTTTAATCCACAATATTCTTGCAGTTTTAACACCTAAATTATGAATGCAAAATAAATAAAACTTAAAAACATTAACCTTTTTAATAATTGAGGTATTCTAACAACAAACGCTAATTATCTAACTAACTAACTCATTATGAAATATTATTGATATTTATTAACACAATCTGTTGGAAAAACCAGGTACTAAATTATTTAAAACTTAAAAAAATATAGTATAAAAATCTATTTCTTATTACGGTGCCCTAATTTATGTAACACTAATTCCATGAACTTGAAAATCTTTACAATATTGTCAATGTTTCTCCCATTTCGAGTATGAGTTTCGAAGAAATTAAGATTTGGCGAAGTTGTCGCTTATGAACACGTCGAGAAAATTTTTAAAAGTATCTCTTCTTAAAAGTAGCTCAATTAGGATGAAATTGTGATACCTCAATACCTAATTTCCCTATTATTATGGGTGCATTTAGGCACATAATAATAAGAAATTGCCCAAAATCCTTACTAAGTAACTAAAGATTCATGGAAAAGCTATTTATTTTTAAAATAATTTTTTGTCGGTGATTTTAAATGACACCCTGTATTAACATTTATGGGTAAGCATTCTGCAGCGTAAATTGCTGCACTTTGTGTTTAAGGTCAAAGCGTAATTACTAAGGCAGCCTGTATATTTGTTTTCAAACGACATCATTATTATAAAGGAAATCAATCTTGGTGCAAATAATGTTTTCATGCGTATCACGTGCGTGTAAAAATAACGACAACGATCGCTAGTAAAATAACATTTTATTAATCAATAAGTGATTTTTACTGCAATATACAGCAGGTTTCGAGGATTGTATTCGACGCACGTACCTGCCAAAGAAAGAAATACATTTCGAAAATGCGGCAATTTATTATTGAAACAGGCCTAATAGGTATTCATGGTTGAATACACCGAGAAGGAAACTTATAGTTCATTTATCAAAAAGTGAAGCTTTCTATACAATGTTCGACTATGTCGTAATGGATTTTGTATTTTATAAAACTGTGTCTGAAGTTAAAAGTTAGGGGAGAAATAATGCAACTAATAATGCTGGGCACATTCAAGAACAGTCCATTGTTACACGACTGGGGAACTAAATTTGAAAAGTTTAGTTATAATTTTTGTTGAGCTTGCTAAATTCTTCAATCAATTACCCCTTAGATTTCTGGACCACTCGGAAATATTACATTTTGCACATTTTCTAAATAACTTAATATAGATTGATTCCTATTATAATAATATTACTATTTTGACGTGCTGAAATATGTGACGATAGAGTTAATTACATACATTGTTTATCACATTGGGAAAATTTTCCTTTTTTGGAACTTCATGTAATTATTTTCAAAAAGTGTAATATTCATTTACATAACAAGTTAGTCCAGCTACATTAAGCGGTAAAAACAGCATCTGCCGAACAAATCCATGTGAGCTGAAATTTTGCATACACCTTTATTTTGACCTTAGAAGCAACGTTTCAAAAGTCCCCATCGATATCGCGCTTACGTCTTCAGTTATTCAAGGTCAATGGTCACAGAAATCAGTTTCTCAAAAATATCTCGCTTCCTATTGGTCGTATGACGATTTTAGTGAAGTATTACAAAAAATAAAGACAAGAAAATTTTGTACAAAAACGGTTATATACATCCTACACGTACAGCCAGCAGTTTTTACGCTATATTCAAGAGAAATTCTGAGCAGCGGTGCATCCGTTTCCACACCACTTCAGAGGTAGGGTGCAAGGCGAATTTTATATTATTTAATGATTTCCCCAGTAGGCCTAATGCATGTTTTTCCTCATTTTAATTATGTTCTACAGGTCATCCTCGTCCTCATCTTCTACCTCCCCCTCCACATGTTCCTCTTCGTTGTATTTTCTTTCTTCGCTTACTTCTTCCTCATTGTTTTCTTCTGCTTCTCTAATATTTTCTGTGATGACATCAACAAGATTAATCTCATTATATTCTTCACCTTGAATATTTTCTATTGAGTTTTCAATAACACTATCGGAAGATGTAGATCTTTTAGTTCTCCTAATAGGACGTGGTTCTTCTAACCAGCAAATTTTCAAAGATATACTGTTCTTTTAGTATAGATAAGTTTTCCAATTGTAAAAAGCAACTATTTTCTACATGCCATCAGGTGCGACACAACATCCGCACTCTTTAACAAAGGAAAAATAAAAGTTTTTAAAATGTTCGAGAAACGTCTAGACGTACAACAATCAGAGGAAGTTTGTAAGCAGGAAAATTGTCCATTAGCGTCCATTTTGCAGAATGGAGTACACATTATCCTGGCAATGTATGGAGCTCGTAAGTCAAAAGTATTGATACCTCTGTGAAATTATCGTCACGTCCACCTACTGGCACAGCTGCTCACCAACATCTGAGTCGAGTGTATTATCAGGGACAGGGTGTTTCCTATAAAACTATACCCCCCTTTATTTCGGTTAATTACCACCGATTTTAATTTTTCAAAAACCGGTCTAACACAGAATTTTTCGTAGATTTTGAATATGCTATTACTTTTTTTCCTACTTCAACCGTATACGAGGGGCAGAAAAAAGTATGGTTTTTTTTAAACGGAACACCCTATATATTTTTACATATTTGGATTCGCCTCGTCCTTCTGATTACAAATATATATGACACTTATATATTTGCTATAAAAATGGCCTATTGGTCGAATCAATAGGAAGTGAGATATTTGTGAGAAACTGATTTCTGTGACCTTTGACCTTGAATAACTGAAGACGCACGCACGATATCGATGGGAACCTTTGAGAATTTGCTTCTAAGAGCAATATAAAGATGTATGCAAAATTTCATTTCACTTGGATTTTTTCGGCAGGCGAATTCTAATGTGCCTGGAGTAAAGTATGAAAAGTCCTACTGACTTAATTGACAGTTTAATGTGTTTATATCATTCATTGGTGGTTTTATTTCCGTTACATTAAAACAGGCTGTAAAGTTTTATTATAGTAATGGTACAATACAGTACACGTCATTCAACGGTAGAAGGAAATTTTTATTTTGTGACCAATTAAGGTAAATATGGGTTTGTCAGATGGTCACAAAGGAATAGCTCTTGTTGAGCAAGGAATGTTTTAAATACATATCGCAGAAACGTTGCTTTAAAAATATATTACTACATTAAAGGGTAACTACTGACAAAATAGTTTTTTATCGTTAATTGCTAGAAGAAGTCCAACCATTACTCATTGGGATATTAAAGGGCAGCTTTTAGAAACTTCAGTTATTAGTGTTTCAGTTGAAGCTGCATGAAATAAACTTCATGCCAAAGGTTATTTACTAAGAGACAAAAGTTTCAGAGATTGGCAATTGATGATTGGAAAAATGATTAGTTTCAGATATAATATTCATTTTTATTTTTGGAATTTACCAACAAATGAGGATTTTATAAAAATTTCAACCTACACTTGTTACTGTATCTCCATTTCTTATTTAACTTATAAATGCCCTTTTGTGGGCACAAAACATAATTACAAATAACAAAGATTCAGAAAATACTTAAACCAAAAAAAAAGAGCAACATGAGAAGAAACAAAAAATTATTGAATCAAATTAATTCAAGAATAGCTACTAACAGATAATATACTTTTTTTTATTATAAATTGTTAGTAGAAACCCATCTATTCGCATTAGGTCAAAGGACAATTTCTGAAAAACCACAGTGGTTAGTGTTTCAATTGCAATATATAGTATGACACAAACTTTGTGTCCAAGAGTTATTCAGTGGAAGTCAGAAATTTGAGAGATTGGCAACTGAAGACTGGCAAATGATGTTTTCAGATGAAATTAGAATTGGTCTTAGACAGACGATCGCTGAATCCGAGTTTTAAAAGGTCGACGCAGGCAAGTTAACCTTTAAACTACCAGATCTTTCATGTAAAGTAGAATTTGAGTTTCAAAAGGTCGTGGCACATAAGTTAGATCCCAAACCAAGCAGATGTGATAAATTAGAAACTGTAAGTTTTGAGGAAGTATTATGGATGGAAAAAATACCTACAATGTGGAAAAGTTTAACCGGTCGCAGACATGTCTTGATTTGGTACCAGAATGCGTAATTATTAGAGTGTGCAGAATTTTCGAAGACAAAAACTGTCTATTCTGGAGTAGCCTGTCTGCTCCGAATTCCATTGCACATGTACTAGACTTGATTAGACCTTTAAAAGAACATCTGGTATTTGCAGAACAGCGGACTAGGAAGAAATTGGACCAGTCGCTCTTGAAGATGAAGGATATACGTTTTACATTTATTCTTGATTCAGTCTAATGTATCAAACGCGAACACATAAAAATGAAGCATTATAAACAAAATGATTTTCATTTTACATGTTTTCATGGATTTTGTAATAGAAATATATGTAAGTTGTGTTAAAAAAATTATACTTACTATATCTGAATATTATTAACATCCCATGTTACAAACACGGTAACCAAGTAGGCAAATGCATTGATAAGTACTAGGTGGCAAAGAGCCTTCTAACGCATCTAGAGGCAAATTAAAAATAATTTCTATGTGATTTGCTTCAGATCTAGATGGGTGGGAAACTGTTAATACTCTAGATGTGGTAGGCCCTCGTCTCCATTTAACTAATACAGAATTCTAGAATTTTCCGGGGATTACATCGGTGACCTGAAAAACGATTAAGAAAACATTTTAAGATAACATTTTAATTTAATTTAATTTTAATTATTTTTAATATGCTTTATGTATTTGTAGCATAACAAAATTATATTTATGTTACATTATTTTCATTAATCAAGAAACTAAATTGGTAATGCAGATTTAAACAACGCATAACTATTTTGTTTCAGCTCTCCCACAAGAGGATCCAGTCATCACGGGAGTGGAGATGCAGTATCAGATCGGCGACGAGATCAATCTGAATTGCACTTCAGGAAAAAGTCATCCAGCATCGATACTTCACTGGTACATCAACGAACAACAGGTGAGTTATGAAAGCACTGAAGTCGGGAAATTGAGAAATCCATCTATCTTTAATAAACACACGGTTTATATATACTTGACATGGATTGTTCGATAATAAAAAAGAAAATGAAAATAATGATGGAAATTTGAATAAAAATCGTAACACCTGCAAATGGTTTACGTGTTATATACTATTAAAATATTTATATTGTTCTAGTAATGTGTAGTTAGAACAGAAATTTATTACTACAAATCTTCTGTGATTATGTTAAAAATCATCTCTAGATGACATCAACTTGGATAGTGAGTCCAGAGCAGTATTCATCGTTTTGGTGTCGAATGAAACTGCATCAGTGGCATCTTAAAAATGACATATTCAGTTCTATTTTCACACCCAAGTTATGTTCACGATAAATAGGTTCGTGCAATATATCCTCAATATGAGACCTAGTAGATAATGGACGCAGTGCTTTCCATTAGGCAAATTTTTGTATCAATTGGATTTTGCCGACTTGATAATGATGTGATGCGAAGTAGTGCGAATAGACGTGGATGTGGAAATCCATAGTGGCACAAGCACTCGAATTTGTCCAGGAAACTGTAAATTTCGATAGCGGTGATTTATTATAAAATGTTTACACCTGCTTTTTATTTTTCATCGCCGTTATATCCCCGTTATATCGTGTCATTGAACTACCAGGCTACACTGGTGTCACAAAAGAGGAAACTAATAAAATGTGTACATCATTTCTATAATACCTTCTTGCTTAATATTTTTTTAGTTATTGTCACCTATAATTACAAGAATACCTATTGGTTGTTTATTTTGATTTGGAAAAATAATATTCTTCTTTTGGAATTTATTTTGCACAAAAGAACACTACATAGAATCATTAACGGAAATATTTTAACTTTAGTAAAAATTGATTTGAAAAACTTGAACTCAGTAAATTGCTTTTTAAGAATTTTTCCCCAGTAGATGGAAAATTGTACGAATAATACCTATTTTTATCAGTGCAGTGTTAAAGAAATCCATTAAAAAAATTACCTACTCATAAGTAATCTTTGCATGTTTACAAAGATGTTGAAAACTTTCATGGATATGAAAGTATATTTTGGCTAGTTATTTAGAAAT
This sequence comes from Rhagium mordax, assembly GCA_963680705.1. NCBI lineage: Eukaryota > Metazoa > Arthropoda > Insecta > Coleoptera > Cerambycidae > Rhagium > Rhagium mordax. The sequence continues at coordinate 105,732,286 of OY796656.1, read as the reverse complement.
AATTTAATACCAGAGTAACATGTTTCTTTTATATCGGTCCGGAGATCTTAATCCAATGTGCTATTCTGAATACATGCCTCTATGAGTGAACAAATTTAGGTTGATTCCATCTTCACCAGTTGCATTAAAGACCATAACAGTTTGCTTCAGAAACTTATCGAGTTTGGTGTCTGGAAATGATATCAAATAATATCTACTTAATTGATAGAAAGCAATACATAGGAGTTGTTGAGGATTCGCTTGAAATCATCAATGTAACATCAGGAATATTCCAAGGATACAGTTTGGGGTCTTTTAATTATTATGTTTATAATTTATAACTACCATAAAATAATGACTTTAACTGTGTAACTTCTTATTCAGTGTAGCTTTTTAATTCAGTTACTAATTACCAAGGCTCACCTTAAAACAAGAACAAGAAATATGTACCTACAATCCTCGTAAGATATTAATATCTTTGAAAAATTATGTAGCGTAAATATTACTTTTTCATTAAATGAATTACATTATATACAGATAAGTCCAGGATGTTTCGAACACGACAGGGATTGGGACGGATATACGAGTGGCCGACAACTCGCCTCAGTTCGAAATTTGTACATTAGGAGAAGGGGGCGGCAGACTGTTGTTAGTATCTCATTAACCTTGTTGGGATGTAGAACTCATGTCTGAAATAAATTTGATTTACGTATTCTGGAAAAACGTTTCTTCTTCAATAATTCATTCCATCGTTTGTTTTTTCGCAACAAAAATGTGATTCTACAACATAAAATGAATTCTCGCTGCGCCTCGAGTGTTGCAGGTGTAATAAAAATTATTATAAAAGAATCCAAACAAGGAACAGTAGACGCGAGAGCCATCGGCTACAGCGCGAAGATCGACGATTCCCACCACTGTGTCCGCTTGCCTACAACGGGCACAAGTAAATCGCGCAAACTAATACCCATGTTTGAACCTCCTCGGTCTTTACTGTAGAATTTAATCAATCCATGTTTCAAGTGGATACTTGATAATAATATATGAGAAAATAGTTTACGCCCTTTAGATACTCATTCAGTACATTTAATAAGATTTTGTTGTATCAACAGAACATCCAGTTTAGTGACTAGTATTTCAAAGTGACCAGTTTCCAATACATTTGTTTCTTTTCAGATACAGAAACCGGAGGCACTAATAAAATACCCACCCTACCATCATCAGAAGGGGTTGCTGTCATCGACCCTAGGCCTGAGATTCAAACTGAGCGACCATCATTTTCGTGGAGGTTCAATGAGGGTCAAATGCGTAGCCTCGATAGCCCCGATACTGTATCGAAGCGACAGGGAGAGTGTGGTTCAAACCCAGAGCCTACCTATCAAAGACATGAGAGAGGCTCTCCTACTTGGTGAGTGGTCCATCTTCATTCCATCCCCTAGCGTCAATGGTATGCATGCTATTTTCATCTATTCATATTCATTATCATTTAAGTGTAGAAAATAAAAATTAATAATTATATGCCCATATTATGCAACTACTTCTGAAATATTTACTAACGTGAAACTTCTGAGCATCAAAGTTTAGTAAATTTACATGTATTACGAAGTCAAGATTAGTTTACACGTGCAATAATATCTTGTTCCACACAATATTTATATTTTCTAAAGTCAAAGCTGTACCAGCAATCTGAATTTTGGCATTATGTAGTTTGATTTAGAAACCATATTTTCTGTATATTTATTATTTTCAATTAAGTATGCACAAAACATAATAATGTACTAGTATGTTCGAGACTGTTCTCCACATATTTATGTACTATAAAAAAAAATTTAATTTTATTGTAACGACTAATAAAAGAATGTATCAAATTTCAGCTTGTGAAACAATATATACCTACCTATTGTTTAACTAAACATTATTATTCTAGGAAAAACCTAAATAGGATTGTAACTAATCAACAATTAATTGTAGCGTTATAAAGTTAATATTTTATAAAATTGTAGATTATAAGAGTTGTCGGATATCGACATAATTCTAACAATAGAATACTTGCAACAGATTGTTGATATTAAGTAAGTCCATGCACAACATAGAGCGGAAAATAATGTACCTAAATAATTAAATATCTAGCTGCAGTTTTTTCGTTTTGAATTATAATTTTCCTAAATAATCAGACATTTAACGTATTTCTACAAATTCTTGCTGAATTTTTAATATTGTTGCTACAGAAGACGAAAATATTTCGAACAATAGGACCATCACAGGTCTGTACTATAAAGAGAAATATGTTTTAATTGCTGGTAATTTCTATTTTTATTTTTTTAGAAGAGGGGGCTATAATGACCACTTCTATAGCATTTATGCCTTCTAAAAAGCACGGCATCATGTTAAAACATCGTATTATAATCCCCTTCATAGTAATAATAAATAGGTACACGCTGACTTTCCCTCAAAGAAAAACAAACATTTTAGATTAGATTTGTAAATATGACGTTAAAATGTAATTCAGCTGAAAAATTGTTTTACATTTGTAAAGCAATTTTAAACGGAACGGCCGTAAAGAGACAATGCTAATGATTATTCTTTATATTTTGCTTTTCCCCTCATGTTAAAGTCAGGCAGAAAGCAAAGAAATATTATTGTCATTTTAAACGCTTATGTTTACTCCATGTGCTCCTTTTATTTGAGAGAACTTTTTACAAATGTCATGTAAATATCTGATTTCAAATTAAATCCCCAAAATACCTTTATTGTAGAAGGTTCTGAATTATTATATAGCAGGTTTGATTTTTTTAAATTATAGGATAATCTGAAAATTTCTAATACAAATAATTTTTAACCAACATGAAAAAACTTTTGAAGGTTATCAGTTGGACTTTTTCTTTGTATATTCACTCAAATCTACGGATTAATTCAAGGAAACCAAGGAATTCAAGGTATGCATAGTGCATACAGTATAGTCTGGGAGGTGGACTCTTTGTAGTTTGATCAAATTATGTCGAGTGTAAGAAAATCGAAAATAAATTTTTTCAAACGTGATGTTTAGCAGGGTTCAATAATACAAGAAAATGAATAAACACGTGAACACGTAAACACACGTAAACAGAAAATGAATAAACACTAGAAAATATGGAAATTTTCACATGTATTTTATTTGATATCGGTAGTAAAGTCCCGTGTTTGCTAGTGTCGGCGTCATCGATTTTTAGGGCTGAAATTATGTCACATAATTTCATTTAATTTTTTTGGAAATGATTCGAAATGCATGTTAAAATGTTATCTACATATTATGCATAGGGAAGTAAATGTGCTTTTAAAAAGCTTGATTAGATTATTATTAGTATTACCTACCTCAAAATCTATGTCATTAATCAATTTTAGTTTTGTTAGCCATGTACGCCACTGACGAATCACGTTATAACATACTTCTTATATTCCTAAGTATAATTGCAAATCTGTGGAATATTTTTATAATTTTTCTGAAACACCTTCTCAATCCTGAAAATATCCTTGCAACAATTTTCAGTTTATATTATTCTTTTACATTTAAACGTTATTATAGATAAACTTTACAATGAATTTTCACCGTCAGCAGCGGCAATGTCTCAGAAAATCTAACGCAATTAATTTGAAATTAAATCTCCATCGATTGGCGCCGTAAAGCACACACAGCTTGTTATTATGTATAACATATGATATGTATAATGTCTCATTAATTTTCTCCATGTTTACGCATTGAATTTGAAACTGTAAGGTTAGAGTGCTACAGGGTACAGCAAAAGATAATATTAGTTCCCCTTAGCGATCCAGATATAATACATCAGATCCAAAAAAATATTATCATCAAATTCACTAAAATCTTAATAAGGTTTATTAGATATTACTTTCTCATTGTGTAACGTATTTAAGTTATTAGCTATATTAAAAATGAAGAAAGTTGTGGTTAAAAACTATTTTTAATTTAAGTAAATTAAATTGTTTCCTTGCCCCATGTGGAAGACGTCGAAAAAGGCATGTTGAATGGCAAATAAATATAATTGTGGTGAGATTGGCAGGGGCGATGACATGTGAATTATGTCAACAACGTGTGCAAACCTCAAAATATTTACCTACCTAGCCGTCTATATTTTCAGGTTTTCTCCAATGTGGTTGATTAGGACTACTTTCCGTTTTTTCAAATACATCTTGGGCATCACTAGATGTTTAATTTTTTTTTGTCAAATAAGGGATATTATGCTCCTTAAATCTAATTGAGCAGTTCACTTGTCCAACATAATTTAAATTGCAGTCATAAATCTTCGACCTTTTCTTTATTACTTTTTTACAGTTTTATTTTTTGGGTACCTAAAGTTATTGGAATATATTTCCATATGAATAAATAACTGACCTCAAAATACAATCGAACTCTTAGATAATGAAACACTGAAAAATAGTAATCTTCCCAATTCCCGTGACTACAGTAATAAAAATCGAGAATCCTAATCTAAATATTTTAAAGCAAATAATATAAAATTATATCCCGTTAAATGTTCAATAATGATAGGTTTCCGTTTAAAAAATATTACAACTTTCGCGAGATAATAATGATACTAATTTTAATATGGTTATTACATTTAAATTGTTTTCATAGACTTCAGTAGAAAATGGGTACAGAGGTAGTAATGAAGTAGAATAAAAGAGACTTCAATGTTCCTTTGGCGAAGTTGAAATTGATATATAAATGCTTGAGAATATTGATAGAGATATATGTAGAGGAAATGAGTTAGAAATTCAAAATTAGACTTTCTACGTTTTATTTTTTATTTTTATTTTAGCAAGAAAGACCACTCAATAGACTGCCAGAGCAGTCCAATAAGAGGGTGTCACAAAATACAGAAACAATATTTTTACAAAGACATAGAACAGGAAATCTCTGACCAGGAGCTAGGTAATTTAAATTCTGAAGAACCCAATAGATAATTTCGCTAGCCCTGTTTATAGAAAAAGAATTTGGAAAATGTCCAAATGGGCTTTCTCCAGCTGGTAATATTATAACGCAATTTTTAGCAGTAAAAGGTGAGACTATAAGAGGAAATACGACAATTATTGAAATATATTGAGTTTGTTTAAATGATATGATAGAGGCTCATTTCGGAAAATTTTTTTAATTCATATTCCGAAAGTACACCTTGTAATTAGTAAATGTGCAAAATATTAAATTTTTTTTTTCAACTGCTTCTCCCTCAAAATAAATTATGAAAATAGAGCGCTGTGACGTCACACCACTCGCAGCGGTAGGCCGCTAGCTTGTTTCCTATAGTTTCATACCGGTGGCAGTTACTACACACACGGCGGAAGTGGTAATTTCGTTCATCTTTTAAGTGCTTCGTCCTTGGTACAGCGAAATCTAAATACCATATATCCCCATAACTCATAGAACCAGTGGAGTCGGGTGGTGTGACGTCATAGCCGTTTCAAATATGTTACGAATTTAAAATCAAATATTAGGGTTAATATTAACGCTAGCGATCTAATTTTTTCACTATATACTTAGAGGATGAAATACTTACGGAAAATGCTAAAATGAATTAAAAAGCAAATATCACGAAATGAGCCCATTGTCGTTTACACTAAGATTCACATTAAATTAAAACAATATGCCCAACAGTACAGAATGACTAAACTAATAAATATGGATGAATTAAAAGGTCCACTTGGATTGCTTTATATTTCGGATAAGATAAACGGCAATTAACAAAATGTCACTGATTTATTTAGAACAAATGATGTGAGAAGCGAAATTTTTAGGTCGGCAATGTCCTTGGAAAGATTTAAATTTTTGTTATAAAATATTCTTTTCAATATTACAAGACAACTGAGCAGCTGTCAGAGAATTCAATTCAAAGAAAATCTAACTAAATATTTTTCTTTGACACAGTATGTGACTATCGGTGAAATGTTCTAACCGAATAGGTATGGAATTAAAGTATATTACCTAGGAGACGCAAAAGTATTTTACTCTGCTAAAATAGAAAGTTGGATATATCTAATATTTCGCTTGTGCCAAGATTATGTGAACCAATATGGGGAACAAAAGGGAACTTTACCATTTATAACTTTTCCACCAGCATTAATTTAGCCAATAAATTTCTAAATGACTATAAATCAACAATGATAGGTACACTAAAAAATACAAACCACACATTCCAGATAGATAGATATGGAAATAAATAGTGGAGTTCAGGGTCGGGATTTTAGTGAAAAATTACAACATTTTGCTAAAGTTGCAAAACTAACTTGCCCCCTGTTTTCGAGGGTACTGAACACACAAAAAACGTTTTTACCCTTACGCACCTCCTCAAACGACCAAAAGCCACCCTTTTTTCGGTTTCCTTGTACAGCCTGATAAAATATTTGTATTTCAAAGACAGTGTATCGTATATATCAAGAAAAAATAAAAATGTGTTTGTTCTATCGACTATGCACCGATATGACGTCTTCGATAAGGAAACTGGTGAACCAGAAATTCTAATTGATTATAATAAAACAAAAGGTGGTGTGGATACTATAGACAAATTATGTGCAGCTTACAATTTTGGGCGATGCCCACGACCATAGACCAATGGTAATTTTCAATGACACATTAAATGTTACCGGCATTAACTTTTATAAACTATAGAGGAATATCAATGCATAAGAAGTACCTTACTTGCTAATTGAAAATCATATAATAAAGCGCTTGAAATGTGTAGGTTTTCGGATATCTATAATAATATTCCTACTGTTAAAAGTGTACCTCCAAAATATCCTACATATGACAGTGTTCTTATTAAGAAAATGCAGAAGACCCAAATTAATACAATTACCATAAATGCCAGAAATTCGTATGTTTAGAAGATTTAACCCCTGTTTGCAAAGAATCTATCAAAACTGGAACAATTCTTAGAAGAATAAAATATTTATGTTGATTTATAACCCATTGATGTTTTAATATAGTGTTCATGTTGCTTTTTTATACCAAAAAGAATACCTGCATTTTTATTTCTTCGTGTTTTGTAATGAATGGTTTTTAAAATATTTATTGGCGAAAGTAGAATAATTTGTAAAAAGCAAAAATTAAATTTTTCAATTGTTAAGAATTTCATACCAGAATCATCATCTTCCTTTTTCATTCCTATGTTTTTCAGAATCTAAATTTGGAAATGGTTTTTAGTACATTTTTATTGAAAAATATTATTTTTCACTGATTTGTTAATATTATTACTGTTATAATTTATACAGTAAATCTCGCAGTAAATTAAGGTTACGTATAAGTAGCCCGAACCTACACATTTTCCTTAAGGATCTAGATATTTGGATTGTAAATAATACAAATCATTAAAAAAGGCACATTTTTATATTATCTATTATTGGTATTATAATTGTTATCTTAGTTAGATATTGTATTCTAGCATTAGTAAAAACAATGCCAGTATCAGAAGTAGTTTTCACTTTAACTTTCCATCTAATACTGAGAGAGATGATCGTCGTATTAAATTAGTCTTCTTTTCTTTTTCAGTGAAAAGTTCAACGAGTAAAATCGCCACAGGTATCGTACCACTTCTGCTGACAAGTATACTTCTGATAACGTAAGTGTTCAAAGATATTTTAAAAGTGGACCACTATAAAAAAGTGCATAGTGCTACTCGTCTACGTTCTCGTATCTCGAGAGGCCATTATTATCAGGTTAACTACATTTGTGATAGAAAATCCTTTTAATGACGACCTAATAATATTGTGGTGATAACTAACACTATAAAAAGTGCTATAAACTAAATAATAGAGTAATAAACCTTCCCGCAGGTATCTTGTATAACCCCATTACATCAGCAGATTTAATATGTATAGAGATATATTATATTTTTTAATGTACGATTTCGAGGGTTCCCATAAACTTTTAATCAAAAAGTGGAGGAGTAAATAATAGTCTAATTTAAATATTAATGACAAAATTTTGCTTACTTTTTTTGTGATGGAAATGTACAAAGCAGGACTAATAAAACAGAAATAATACGAACACTTTTTTGGTCTTTTCCTTGAAAAGATCACATTTTTTAAATATATTAAAGATTATATATTATTTTTGGTGTAAAATTATTATTAAAGCTTATGTCAATGCCTTGAGGCTACTTAAAATAATAATTTTGGGATTTGTGTAAATATCTCTCGATTTTCTTGACTAAAGAGTGATAAATGAAGACAAAAATAAAATTTTAAATTTATTTGTTTGTCAATATTTAAATAATTGTTATATGGAGGTATAATATTGTTTTATACCTTTATACCAGACATTTTGAAGTAACTATGAAAACCAAATAAGATTTAGTTGTGTTTATAAAAGCATAGCAGTCGTTTTTCAACAAACATTCTGTTGAAATGGCGACAATGGTTTGTAACATTTAAAAAAAAAATGTTAAAATTCAATATTTCATACAAACTGATTTTGCAGTCGTCTTTGCCACAAGCTCGAATTTCTCATCCTCGAAGTAATATTTTTGTTGGCATGATAACTTATGGTAAACAATAAAGATAAAAAAAATCGATAGGTATATATTTACTTTATATCTTCTGAAGTGCTGTTGACTTTTCTCCCACATCGCTCTTTCCCTACGTTGAAATTCAGGTGGAAATATCAAATACATTATTTCAGGACTGTTTGTTGTGTGTTATTCTGTACCCCTACATGTCAACCTTTCATTATTTCTTATATCATTTACTATCAATATGTTGATCGCCCTCAGAGTTGCATTAATCCTCTTGTTTTGGAGGCGGATTAGCACTATGTATACATAATTCAAATTAAGTTAATAAGTTAGCCTTGTTCTTAAAAAAAATTATTGTTGTCAGAACAAAAGGAAAGTCATATTGAAAAATTCTACTAATTTTCGTATACATTTACACATTTACCAGTGATTTTTCGAGTAGTCAATTGCGAAGAGCATATTGGCCCTTCTAGCCGGAACAGAATTCAGCAAACGAAGGACGTTGGAAATAAAAAATTAAAAGATCTGTCAAAACTACAAAGCAAATTAATTAACGAAAAGTAGAAAGTTTCAAAAAAAGCAAAATTACAAACTGCTACAATATTTATTTCAATATTGCTAATAAAAAAAATTAGAAGGAAAAAATGGAAACTTTTAATGGAAAACAAAACGCTAAAAGTATAAATAATTAATTTTAAATCGGAACTAGAAAAAATAAATATTTCAGAAGAATATGAAGAACATTCAGACAAATCAGATAAAAAGAGTGTTTGCACTGAAAAATAAAATATATAGTTCAGTGCAAAATTGATTAGAAAATTTACCAGAAATTAGCATGGAGTATTAGAAAGAATTTTCTGAATACTGTGAAACTTTAAACAACAATGGGATTTTATGCCAATAATTTACCTGAACTTACGTCGTCTGAGCCAAATGGTCAAAAGAAGTCTTAAAAGATACTGTATTCGCGATAGAAATAGGGTTTGGGAATGTCAGGAGAGAAGGTACGACTTTACCTGCAACGGCTGTGGAAAACAATTTAATATGCCACTACTGCGGTAAAATATCAAAACACCATTTAGAGAAATGTTACATACATAAGAATTTTGTAATAGAAGAAAGATGGAAATTAATAGAATGGCATTTTGTTTTTAAAGCCTCATCATCGAAAATTTGAATAGCACCATAAAAAGAGTTTAATAATTGTATTCGACAATAAATCTTGCATGACGAAATAATGAGTAGAAATACACTACACCTCAGGAGTAAGGAACTGGAACCAAAACATTTTTTAAATTCATTCAAACCATCAATAGGAAACACTTAGAATAATTCTTTTGATTTATATTAGATCTCCGTGATAGTCCATAATTAATGCTCTTTTGTTGATAAGTCTATTCTTACATTAAACGAAAGTTGCTAATAGAATAACTTTTTTTTTGTAATAGAGAAATACAAGACACAAACAATACTTCGAAAAATAATATAATTGAGGATTAAGAGAGATTTCAACAGTTCAAAACATTCTGTCGCTCATAAAAGTCAGCAAAATCATGAAACAATGGTAAATCTGTTATGATAATCTGTACGTACAAGAATATTAAATCCACCATGTTAAAATTAAAATTAGAAGGAAAGATGAACAATTTCAATGACTACTTTTGGTGAGAGTTGAAACCATGAACCAAACATTTTATAAATACAGGTGATTATATATTTAATATATATGGTACATTATGTTTACAAAGTTCTACACAAAATTTGAACGCTGAAGAATTTACAACTAAATACCACTTAGCATGTAACGCAATTATTGAGAACATTGTTTTGATGACTACCTGGATAGGTGTGATGCAGAAGAAGTCATAAAATGAATAGTAGTTATTGGAGTACACGATAATGAAGGATGTAAAAAAACCGAATCATAAATATGCAAATCAAAAAATGGTTTAGGAGAATTTTTGGTTTTGCCTCAATTTTTTTTAAACCTGAGAAGGTTTAATTGTAATTTTAAACTTTCAGTAGGACGTATTTTAGGCATACGCTAAGATCCAAAGGAAAACTAGTTTATGTTTATAATCAGCAAAGCAAACATTTCAAATGAATCTGTATAGTTAATGAAAACAAACATTGTTCAAATTGTTAGCGGTTCTTGATCCTCTTGGTTTCTTGTGACACCTGTTGTTAATGAAAAAAAGAATTTGCGTACAGGAAATGTGGCGTTTGGTGTCAGGCGAGGTGTCAGGTGAGACACGAATTCCAGAAAATCTAAAGGAAACTTGAAAAAGTATATTCATAGAATTAATGCTTATGGTGGACTTCCAAGATGTTACTTACTGAAAATACCTATATCACAATCTAGTCAGTTGCATACGTTATGTGATATCAGTTTGAAGACGGTTGCTGCGATTGCATTTCTGAGTGTTGCAACTTGAAACCTAAGGTATGATAGACTTGCTTTCGGATCTTCAAGACTAAACCAGAGAAAATTTTTCACACTTTTCTAAGGGAAGTAGATGGTTACAAAGTCCTGATTTCTTGTTGCCTCCTACTGAATGGCCATGAGAAAAGAATAATTTGTTGGAACATGTAGAAGCTTTGGAAATAAAGCTATTTTAATGAAGGGATATTAAAAAACAATTCATGGAAAATCCTGAAGAACTATATTTTTTCATGGTTAAGATTAACACGATCTGTAGCATGGATACAACAATTTATTCATAAATGCTTGAGGTTTTTTGCCTTTTAGGAGAGCTAGCGATGAAAGAAATGGAAAATGCAGAAATTTTATAGTATAGAAAATAGTAGTAGAAGAAAGCTATGCTGAAGGAATAATTAATTTTAAAGAAAATAAATAATTAAAGACCAATAGCAGACTAGCAAATGCGTTATTATTTTCGGACGTATCAAACTTTCTACTGCTAAAAGAAAAGATTGATAAAGCTTCATTGCAAAGTTCAATAATAAATATTTGTAATTATAGATTTCACTCGTTATTTTGCATTTCTATTGGCTCTCCATTTTTATGTTAAAGTAATACATGATAATTAAATGGTAAAGATAATTTCTAATAATTTGCGATGAAAATATTGATTACTGAACCGCTCATTTAAAAGGAGCAGCTGGGGTGACTGATCAAGCTTCACGAAATGCATAGATGAAAGAAAAAATTGTTCCATTGTATCATGAATCATGATGAACAACTTAGAGTAGTTGATAATAATGTTGTAACTATCATGAATGGAGTATTTAGGTGATCTGTGGCAAAGTTGTGCTTACTGGATGTACGTCATGGTCATGGAGGAAACGTCAGAAGATATAATGGAATTTATTATATCAGGGAGGACGGAGAATATTTGAAGATGAATTTTTGTTATTATCACAACAAAAGAAAAGATTCAGATTCAGATTCTTATAATTTTTAAATTTATCTGAACTCACCAGTGGTCCCTGGAATAATCAAAGACAGACAGCGTACCTACCTATAATATTATCGTTTGTAAATTAATATATCTTAGTTTAGTCAACTTATTAAAAATCAATACTAATCAACTAACTGCAATGAAAAGTAATGTTGAGTATAAAGTCTATATTCAATTTCCAGAATGGTACAGCACTTTTACTATGAAGTTTGATTTTTCTTATAAGTATAAAACAGATAAAATAATATTCAATCGAACACATGATATTTATTTGAAAATATTATTCTAAATTGATTTTTTTATATTTCAAAACGGTGCAAGGAAAAAATTTTGTTCAAATTAAGATGTCAACCAAAATTTTTCTCCCAATTTAAGTAAAATGCTCAAAACATTTTTTTAAATATTTTTAAATTATTTTTGGGGCAACGGCTAACCACGTTAGTGAAACGGCTCTCGGCCGATCACCGAGGTAAAGCAGCGTTGGGCGCGATTAGTACCGAGATGGGGTCACACCACTCGGGAAGACCGCGTGCCGTTGTCTCAAATAAAATATTAAAAATACATGGCACTGTGCTAATGGTAACATACCAAAGCCAAAAACCCCAAAATAAAAAATAAAAAAAATAAATTATTTTTGACAAATGTGATTATTTTTCTATTTTCCAAAAATTGTATTTTTAGCCTAGGCTAAATAAATATGACTGAGGTAATTTTCAACGGCCGCAAATGAGCAGCTCATGAAACAACCGTTAGAAAAGCATGTAAAGAGGAAAGTACTAAAATAATGAATTTTACTACTGATTAAAATCGACTGCATTGTTCATACAATCATACAGTCAGTTTCACTACGGAGAGTTCAACGCTCGTAGATTTATCATTGCTTTTCCATTCGCAATCAATTAAATCAACCTTGCTATGCTTTCGGGTCCTGAAATGTCAGAAATCGTACCATAAATATTTCCGCCGTGCATTGGTAATGCATCTGCTTCAAATGCTAGTGAAGTGTATCTAGTGTAGGAGGAAAAGATTTAGATAGTTTGTGAGTAATTTACATCCGAAATGTCAGCTAACAGTAGTCTCAATACACTTCTCTTTTAAATGCAATGAGGCAGCACACAAAACGTTCAGTATTTCACCTTATAAGGTGCCATTTTGCTTGATAAAAAGAAAAGATTTGCTTTTACCAGCTCGAATATATAATCATAGCGTCAGGAGGGGAAACTCTTTTAGATAGGACAGTCAGCGGCCATTTTGAACATATCATTATATTTGAAAAAAAAACTGGCAATGATTCAACAGATATTGTAACTTAAAGGTTACACATGTACAAAACGTTAAGATAATTTAACCGGAAACATTCTCATTTCAAAGATATAAAGGAAAAACATATTTTCAGCCGCTTAAAGTCAGCAAACTTTGAGGTAGCTCCAATTATTCAAAAATGTCTACATAATTCTCAGGCAACTCTTCAAAGCATTGGATTCTATAAATAAATATAAATTTCGTTGAATTACATTTTTAATACATCAATGAAAAGTGCTTACTTACCCCATTATCCCAAAAAGTTTACATATTCCCATTAATTAATTAATTAATTTCTGCCGTCAAATTCCATTACATTATCTCTAAAAAAGAAACAAGATATTTTTGCCTTGTTGAATAAATAATATTAATCAATCTTTTGTTTTTAGTTATATAATTATTTTGCACCTACTTAAGTGGTATTTATTAATATTAAATAATAATAATTGTGAAATTGAGTTAGATATGAGATATCCCAGTTTTTTTCGAACAGGTGCAATTCAAAAAGATAATTAGAAGTATTGAACAAATAAAATAAATTATATTCTTGCCTGAACAGGAAAGATAAGGCTAAATTATTAACTAATAAATAGAACTGGTTCAATATTGCCAAATAATGTATCTGAAATTTAGTTTTGTAGGGATAATAAGAGTTACTTGAGTCATGTAGCACATTTACGAGATAAGGATGAAAGGGCAGATTGTGAAAATCCTGGTTAAATATATGCAAAATATTGAAAGCTTAGTTATAGGCAGTAAGAGGAAACCCTGAAGCGAATCGAAATATGTGTTCGTGTAGGAGATTATAGAATAAGATTGGTTACCCTAGGAGACAATATTTTAAAGGTGAATGAATATATGACCGACTTGTTTAAATTTATTTGTAAATTGATTTAATGTTACTAACACTTTTGTGCACTTCAACTTCATAATCTATTAGAATACGTAGGAATACCAAATAATGTTATAATATTTGCTGCCTTCTTCATTAATGAATATTTATCGTGGGTTAAAGAACCGAAAGAACCCTATCTTTGACTTTTTTCTCTTTAGTTTCTTTTACTTTAAAGTGATCGTACTAAGGAACCCTGATGAAAGAGTTGTCTGATTTCTTGTCAAAGTTAACATTGTGTTTCTGTAATACACGGTATTAGAAATAATGTTTTTTTCTGAGATATGGATCGTATAAGTTCCCCACTGGACACTCTGTATATAATACTAATATTTCTACTTTAACATTAACCTTTTAATAGATTTTCTAGTACTCATTTTTCAAGAAACGTTATATTACCTCTGTTACAGGACGTTTGAAATAAAATAATAAAATGAGGTATACCTAATCACCATTGTTCCATTAACTCATGAACGGATCTGACAACTGTAATAATACTTCCACCTAATTACTTACCTTATGAATTATTCACCACTTTAAAGAACCCTGCGGGGGAAATGGGAGTTAATTTTATTATTTGCCTGGAAGCAAAGTGTGTCGCTAACGCATTTACTCTGGAGTCTTAAGAAAACCTAATAAATTATAATGACATTCGGGATTAAGCATTTCATTATTATGAATTTTTTTATTAATAACCGGAATGGAAACAAAGATCATTTGATATTTTGGCTCTATAATCAAGTGGAGACTATAGAAATTATGCTAATATCCATTTAATATTATTTCTCACTCGAAAATTATGAAAGGTAGAATAACTCTCCTTAGGGATAAAGAAATTGATAGAGATGTCCGAATAATAAAACCAAAACTTCAATGATTGGAATGTGTTTACCTATGTTTAGTAAACGTTTACGAGAGTCTGCACGGAATTGACCTGACCTAAATTGAAGTCGTTATAAGATTAAACAGTTTAAATGAGTACTCAGAAGGAAAAATGATTAGAGGAATTATTAAAGGATTTTTGTTCCATATACTCTCCTACATTACAACCAAACTATTAAACTTCTCTTAAACCAAGCAAATTATAATTAATAAACGTTATAAAACCTGCAATTCGGAACTCGCTTTACTAATAATGTTGACAATCTGGATAACAAAATTTATGCAGACGTTGTTCCTTTGGTGGTAGTGTTAGATTTATTGATATAACTGCTATACATATTTTTGAATAGTGACATTTCCATCACAAACCCATTTAATATATCGATTAAACTAATTAAACGGAATCAGTTCATTGTTATGTATTAAACGCTCATTTGTATAATTTGAGTAAATCGGAAAGTTGCTACAATTATTAATGAGCATTTCCATTATGTGCATTGTTCATTTACTTCAGTAATCTAGAATTAGATTGACATATTTGATATTAAAGTTATTGTGGATATTACTGGCGTCAAACCAAATTTAGGTTAGTCATATAGTTAGAATTGGAATATAGCCAAATCATATTTAAAATCATGACTATTGACTATCAAGATTTGATAGAGGTTTTCCAGAAAAAAATTGAGCCTAGATTTAAAAAAATACAAAATTTTAAATTTCACTGAGAACTATCATTGACATTTTATTTTAGATTCCTAAAACTTTACAAGAAGATCAAATCTTTTAAAGAAATTTAAAAATTAATTGTTGATTAATTTTTTTCCTGAGCTTCTGTTCGTGATTTCTTTTTTTTATTTCAACCCCAATTTTTTTTCCTGCAAAACTTGTACATTAGTCTTTTTAGTCATGCCTTAAAGTAAGGCGTGTGTTCTTTGTCCAATATTAAGATATGCCTAAAATAAGTAACACCCACTGGTGGCTATTTTGATACCCGTGTTTATTAAAACCCTCGAAATTTGATCTTGTGATTACATTATACTTGTTTTATTATTTAATAATGTTATTTTAAGTTCCTATGCACGATAAGGCAGTTTCTATGCGGGACCCGAAAACAGATAGAAGTGGTTAAAGTAATAAGGTCATGTAATAATAATAATATAGGCATACACTCATTGTAAGATATAGTAGGTATGCTGAATTTTTTTTTTTTTTGTTGGATACGATATGTTTTGGCATGCGATAGTTGCAGTCTTCATTTTTGCAAACTTTGATATTAATACGAAATCTAGTGGTGTACGTGTCTATTGTTTGAGTAGAAAGTAGACGTTCTTAAATTCATTGACAGATGTATAAAGTCCGCTGCAAATTTTGTAAGAAATTTTTATAATACTTAGAAAATCCGCCATTTTGGATTTTTTAATAATATATGTTTTTCGGCCATAACTTTTTTTTGATGTTCAATGTTCAATGTTTCTTAGACGCATCGGATTCCCGAAAAAAACTATACCAGACAGATTTTGAACCAAAAGTTAATCTTAAAAACTACCGAAAAAATAGAGCGTAACTCGTAAACTGGGACACCCTGTATATGTATTGATATCGATAAGTGCAAAATCGATTGTAGTTATATCCAAAACTATCGCCTACCAAATTTATGAAAGGTATATTTTACCGTTTAAATTATAAAAATTAAAATTGAAAAAGAGCATGATATTTCAACACTAATCTCTCACATTCAGCAGTTTAAGATTATATAATACGATCGTCTGTTTTTGGCTGCCCCATAGAAACTTACTCACCCTGTATAAGCGGGTGGTACAGGAGAAATATAACTCATCACCATTTCCTTATTTTTTCGTACTAAATTTTAACGTCATGGAACAGTAACTTATATGAATCTATACAACACTTTATCACTTTATGCAGTTTATACATTAACTGCTTTAAACATCTAGGGAGGTTATTTTACATATTATTTTATATTCAATTTTCTTCTGTTATCAGACAATTAATTTGTTTTCAAAACGATTTCACAAACAAATTTATCCTCTGAGAATGTTTTTGTAGAAATTTTTGGTGTGATAAAAGGAGGTAGTTTTGGAGTATTTCTTATTTCTGTTTGGAAATATCCAGTTTTATTTAAATTTTTAAAGTTATTAACGAATGCAAAATATTTGCATTAGACAAACAGAAGCAGAAATATGGAAATTTCTTTAAAATGTTTTATTTTGCGAAAAGATAGCTTTGTGGAATTATTGTGAAAATAAAATAACATTATCAGATAAGACTGAAAAATGACTTTTATGCAGAATCAGCATATCTAAAAAATATGAACACTGATTTATTTGTTATTCGGAATCTGATGTGAGAGAAATGGCGTGTTATATTACGTACCACTCTGTAGATATTTAATTATAATAATTACCATTACATGTATATTTACGATTTTAAACAAATATAATATAGAAATATTTTTAATATTTTCCTAGAAATAGCTATTTTATTTGAAAGTCATATTTTTAAATGAAATACAAAGAAAATTGTAGTTGGAAGGAAATTTTTATTTTATTTATTTGAACGTGAGAAAACGATTATTATGAAAAATTTATAATAATATAAGGTAGCTAATTATTTTGTACCTACTTTGATTAGAGAAATTTTTAGGTTACATAATATATATTTTTTAATAGAAAATGAGGAGAAACTACTTCATAATTAGGTATATTATTATGATCTGGTGGGTAAACAATTATTTTTTATATTTCAATTTCAAAGCCAATTATTTCATGT
Organism: Rhagium mordax; assembly: GCA_963680705.1. Taxonomy (NCBI): domain Eukaryota; kingdom Metazoa; phylum Arthropoda; class Insecta; order Coleoptera; family Cerambycidae; genus Rhagium; species Rhagium mordax. The sequence goes on along the minus strand of OY796656.1, from coordinate 105,714,521 downwards.
AGTTTAATAGTATTCAATAGTAGCTCAATCACTAGTTATTTCGATTGATTTTTTCAATAATATGTAGGGGTTTCGTTATTTATTTTGCCTTAAATTTTATAGTTGTGTCCTGATGTACAGGACCAGAGAATATTTATAATAGGTAATGTTCAATTTTATATTAATAAGAGAAATATAAAAATCTATTTTAAAATCGGTTGAATAACTTCAAATGTTGTTTATTAATTATTAATTAATAAATTAACTAAACATTTGCATAGAGAAAACGTTTCTGTATGTATAGTGTCATTATTTTTTCCTTTATCACATATAAAAAGTAATTTTTCTTTCTGATCGTTATACCTACCAACATAGAAAATTGGCGAGCTTAGGTTAGCTAAGATATTAAACGGAAAACCGCTATTATTATTAAATTTAATTATTATTATTTAATTATTATTATATTTAATTATTATTTTTATAATTATATTAGATACAATCGTACGTTCATATAAATAAATTATATTAGAATAAATTAGACTAATACAGCAATTTTACTCTGTACATACCAATCAATAATAATTTGAGCAATGATTTTTATAACGATAACGAAATGTTAAAATATCATTGCGATCACTTGTAAATAGCTATAAATGTATAATATACTGATCTATAAGTAATGTGATATTTTTGTTTATTACCACCTAAAATATAAATGAAGATTATATATTTATCGCTTTACGCCAGTTAAACTGTAAATTAATGATATTTGTTAAGGATGAAAACTTGAAAACTGTAGCACAATTTTGTCATCCAAAAAATATTAAAGTTTTATTATGCTTATGCACAATGTATATAAAATAGAATACAATCAATCATTTTATATAAATATAAATATTTAAGTCTGATTCATCTCAATTATGTTTTAGATTATAGGGGAATTTTTAAAATTTATTTGAAAATAAAGTGTGTAAATGTTTTCGATGTTTCATTATTTTTGTATACCTATAACCCTTACTTTACCTTGAAAAAATATTTAAATTTTTTTATTGGAATAATGTGAAACGAAATTATTAGAATTGGAATGTTTATCAAAAGTATCAAGTATGAATAAGATACGTAGGTAGTAGTAGTCTTTTTATTCGAGGTTATTTTTTAATTTTCATTAAATCAAACTTAAGCTAAATCTTAATAGAATGAATGTTTGCCACTTTTTAATGCTTTTACTTTTTCTTGAGTAGTAATACAGAAATTTTTATTGTTTTTCAATTTAATTTTTTTTCAAATCAGCCTACGCAGTAAAAGTAACACTACAGAGTCTTCAAATGGCACTGAAATCAAAATAAAATTGTAATGAGAAAAATTTAAAAGCCAAAAAACATGCAATTTGTTATCAACGCCTTGGCTGAATTCATACAATACCACATTTTTGACGCAACGTCAGCCGCAGCATTGAATTTGCTACTTTTTGCCTTGTTAAAAACACCTATTTCTTACAACCGATAAAAAAAGTAAAATTTTGTCTATTGATCTCGGTAAAGGAGGCTACTGTTTCTCACTTTTAGTTTTTTAACATTACTATTACCGATGTAAAAAGAGTAATCCAATTTTGTATTTAAAGATATAGGCGATAATAAAAAAAATGTGAATTGGCATTCTTTAAAATACATAAATAAGATATTTAAATTAAACTCACAGAACTACTCAAATGGGCTGTATTCACAGATTAAAAATACTCCAGTTAATCTTGAAAACTCAAGAAATTATCGAGAACTGTGTATGTATAAGGTAAGTATTTATTCCATTCAAATTTTCCGATAGAAGACAATTCGAACGTTAAAAATTTATCTGTAAAATTAAATTTTAGTTACGACTAAGTTTTCGTCCAAATTGCTTATGATTTTTTGCTTCCATCTTATCTGCAGATGTAAATTATTAACTTCATTTTAATTTAATGTGGTGATCGTTTTTTCTCTTTGCCCTATGTATTCGATTACTTATAGGTAATTGGACAACAATATACCAATAAATTAGAAAACATTTTAAGGAAACATTACCACGCAATAATAAGTATTTTGTGGGTGAAATGGATCATAAAAATGTCTACTAAATTTTTATTTATATATTTCACTAAATGTTTCATTAAGGACAATAAAAACTGTACATCAGAGCGAGGAAACATAAATAGAACCTAAATAGATTTATTTGTTTAATAAGTTAGACAAATCTATATATTATGTATAATATATTATATAATATAACTCACCTATATTATCTATATATTTATTGGAACAAAGAGCAATCTCTAAAAATAATTATCGTGAGCTTTAAACCTTTATAAAGCTTTAAAATAATGCTTAATATTTCACGAGGCCTATGAGACTTGGTTGGTTGGTTGATTTAGTTTTAATAAGGTATTAATATGCAATTTCAATATGAAACGTATACGTTTTGTTGTTATATCTCTTTCAGGCATGCTGGTACACGTTTTATACCACGCGACCTAATTAGTTTAATGCTCGTTGATACAAAATCACACTACTAGTTTAAAGGATTTTATATAATTATATCCGCCATATTTTACATAATATTTGTTGAAGTCAGAAAATGGTTGTAATATTTGACAACAAACAAATAAGCGATTCAAACCTCACAAATAAATTGTTTTTCTTCGTAGTTATTTGGTAAAATATAACGTTCAAGACATAATATTATTCATAATTCAAGTAATAAATTTTTATGCTCAATTATAGTTTAAATATTAACATATGTATTTTATCCATCAATTATTTTATTTGGCCCAATATAAAGGGTTATGCACGTAACATTTTACCCCTGCCAACATTTTTGCCTTTCTACCTTGGCAAAAATGATAAACACCAAAGTTGTAGAAAATTTTCTATTCGACGAACTCATTAAAAAACAATTGAACTTCACGTTTCGGAGATATAAATCGAACTTGTGTTTTTTAAATAGAACATCCTGTATATTTCTCATTTTTTTAAATTCTTTCATTTTTATAATTACAATGATACATATCAAACAATTTGGACAGTATTGTGCTTTGAAATTGTGCATGCTGCAAAATGGACAAAATCTAAATTGCCATGGAAAAATCAAAACAATTGTTGTAATACGGTTTGACAGTTCTAGTTGTGCTTCAACATTTTTAAGAATTGTCAACCCGTATTACAATAATTGTTTTGATTTTTTTGATAGCAATTTAGATTGTGCCCATTATGCAACAATCACAATTTCATTGCACAATACTGTTCAACTTGTTTGAGCAAACCTATGCCATATATATCATTGTAATCAGAATAAGGCGAGATTTTCAAAAAGTGAGAAATATACAGGTTATTCTATTTAAAAAAAACACAAGTTTGATTTGTATCTCTGAAATATGAAGTTCAATTGTTTTTTTAAATAGTTCGTCGAAATCGCAAGAATATTTCCCACTTTGGTCTCTATCATTTTTTTCTAGGTAAAAACGTAAATAAGTTAGCAGGGGTAAAATGATACGTGCATAACCCACCCTGTACATAATGTACATACTTTACCAAGGATACTTTAAATGTATTTTTCTACTCCTTTATGTAAATTTTCTGTTTTCTGTACAGTCTGTAGAATGGATAGGCAGGCAATTCCAGTTAACTGAACGGATATATTTCATATACTACCTAGGATTAAGTGCACAGGTATTCGTTTTCCAAAAAGTTAGTGCGTAAGCTGTCAAAGTAACTGCCAGTGTCTATTTGTGTAGTTATTGACCTAATAAATAATTAAAAATGAGTGATTGCTGTGAAGAACCGATAAATTGCTTCACCAGATATTCTGCTAACTGCAAATAAAACTTATCAGACATTATTACCACACAAATCTAAAAGTAAATAATATATGAATTTTGCTATAAAAAGTTTATGGATCGGACACTGGTAAATAGAATAAAAAATATAATATCTGAAAATGGTTTAACTACCTATATGAAAAAGTTATCACGTGAAATTAAACCATCAACCCTCTGAATAACATATTCAATGTTAAAAACAATGATTAATGTTAAAAATGACATTGATATTTCTACCTATTTCTAAACTGCGCTCTTTCCTAAAATTAAAATCCGCCAATTGCAGAACGAAAGAACCTAAAATTTTAACACATGAACAAATTAATCAAAAAGTTTCAGCTAGAAGCACCGAATCGAGAATATTTATTCACAAAGGTAAGTACTAACTAGTTTTAATCAATTTTTTTCTAATTTTGACATATAAAATTACACCTTTCAAAACTGACGTAAGTAAGTGTCGAAACGTTCTACTTTTAATCACCAGTTAGGAAAAGTTCAACTTTTCCTAACTGGTAAGGAAAAGTTCGTTACATCATACCAGTCAAGAAAAATAAAGAAAGTTTATAGGAATTATAATTTTTTAATTATAAATGTTAACTATACAATTTGTAAAATTAACTTCTGAAGAAGTTTTATTTGTTGAATTTGCCATGATATTATGTGCTCCATTATGCACTAAATAATATTTTTCTACTACCGTCTATATAAGTGAACTTTGTACCCCTAGCAACACGCGTGATAACGAAAGTATACATTCGAGTTACCTGGTTGCTAGCTACGAAAGTTAAACTTTCGCAGCCAGGACAGAAAAGTAAAAAAAACTTCCGATCTTTCAAGGAAGTACGCCAACATTACATTTTCGTCGAATTCCGCATCATTATTGTCGGCACACCATTTTAAAAACACAATCGATATTGGCAGCTTCTTATATCCCATTTCCATCGCCACAAACATATTTGTTTATTTCAGTTTGACACTCACAAATTAAAATGTTTGACATAAACCTCGATGACAGATAGCAATTGTTACATTGCCATGGAAACAATTTTCATAGACAGCCTCCTAAACTATAAAATTTATTGAAAACGTCATATTATAATTTCATGAAATAAATAGTTTTAAACGAGGTTTTAAATTAAGAAATACCATAATATCTTTCGGTAGTAGAAAAAATATACTTAATACATTACACGATGCGAAAGCTCTTTCAGGTGCTCGGTGTTTTTTGAAAGCTCTCGGCTTCGCCTCGATCTTTCAAAAATCACCTTCACCTAAAAGTAAACTTTCGCATCTAGTAATGTAAATAACTATTGTCACTTTTGACATTAAAATTATAATGCGTAATAACAGAAACAAAGGGAACTATGAATACATGGATGCCTACTTAATTTTTAAGATTTTTAAACAATTTGTTCAAAGAATGTCGATTTATTTATTTAATTTTATCAAAATGGTCACAATCCACTATTTCATAAGATTCTTTGTGACATTGAAAATATCACATGAATTCTTTTTATTGCTCAATTATTATTTCCACAACCAGATGCATCACAATTTGGTATTTTCAGAATTAATGATGAACACATATTAATAATTATCTTAACATTACCAATAATTAACAGTAAATATCGCTTTTAAAGTAATGTCCACCTCACAACTTAATAACACCGATTTGTCATTTTCCACCATATTTGCCTCGTGACTGACTTCATGATCAAAACCGGACAATATTTTATAGCACGATTAGCATATCGGTTAGTTTCTGTCGTGGATTTAATCAATTCAGTGAGAACTCAATAGGATTCAGTGAATATAAATACGGAACGAGAGGCATACTTTTGATGTGTTCCTCAGATTTCAAGATTTGCATATGCAGGCGCATAGAAACAATAAATAATGTTTTCAATAATCGGCTCATACGATCCCGTTCCAATATTTGTTAACAATACGTTCATCTAGGTATCCAAATAGAAATTCTGCCATTTGCTCTTCTTACCAAAATTGTTTACATGTAATATCCACAGTTTACTTTGCGGGTTCAGTAAAAATAGTTTTTGCAATTTGAAATAAGTGCTAAAATGAGATTTCATTTTAACACTTGTGCTAAAATGAGTTTAGTCACATAAACACATATTGCGACAGATCCATTTATTTTTACTAAGAATACAACATAAATATTAAACGTACAACATTTTATTTGAGAAAACACTTATCATATATTTTTTTTACAATTCTCTTTCTTTGCTTGATATGCATTGTTTATAAATGACTTTATTTAGACTATATACAAGCATAATAATAACACATATATCATATTTATTATAAATGTTAAACGTACAGTTTTGAAACGTATTCATTGTTATCTTCATAGAAACAAACAGAAATGGCTTTGATACTATGGAAATGAAAAGGAAACGTAACGAAAATTTTATTTTTTTCGTAACAACTAAATTGAAAAAATATTGTATAAAACACGATGCAAAACTGCGTGTTTTATGCACACGATGTGTTGGACCAATTCACATCTATTGCAAAAAACACGCTCATTTTGCAACTAGTTTTATAAATAGCTATTTTCATTTCTTTTTGATATTATGACACACTTGAACTCATATTCGTCATGAATACGTTCTGCCAAGATTTTAACTCTGTAGTTACTGTCTCCTTCATCTTACCAATGTGTATTTTATTGCAGAAGTCTGCTCTTTGGAATCAGCATCTCCTTTAAGTATAGAAAGTAGATACCTATTATTGCTCCACAAGGCCCTACCTTGATTCCTCTGTTATTCTTAGTGTAAACTGTAGGTAAATATGTTAAATATTCTAATTTCTAATCTCAGATAAAATCAATAAATATTTAATTAGTATACTAGATTTCTTTTATAAAAATTGTTTGAAAATCAATCCCTCAAAGTATGTGTCAATATTATTCTGCTCAAAGTATAATTTAGTTAAAGATAACCTCATTTTATCAATTAATGGTGAACCATTACTAACAAGAGACCATGCTAGAAATCTAGGTGTTATTTTTTATGTTAATTTAACGTTGATCTTGCTTATGAAATTATGCCCCACTTAGCTTATTAGAATTTGAAATCTATTTTCAATAATTTCAGACCTAATTTGATGGGTGAAAAATAGTAAAAGTAAAATTGAAATCAATTTTCATTTGTGTGAAATCTGTTTCGCGAATGTGAACTTTGATTTTGTTTCTGTGAAATTTATTACCTTTAATTTAAAATTTCATTTCAGAATCTTGAAATAAAATAAACCGTAATATATCCAAGCGTATAAGAATCAAATTATTTCGTGTTGGATCTCTGAAAGAAAGGGTAGGAAAGGTACATCAATGAAATGTACCTACATGTTTTGAAGCTGCAGAGAGGAAGTCGTTAGTATGAACAAGGAACGCAGTTGGGAGTTGAACATATTATTCTTGAAGAACATCACAGTTTAAATGTAAGATACCGAATGGAAGTGAGCTGTAATGCTGGTCGTTAAATATCAAGTTTGTTTATCGGTAGGGCGAGTATATAAAACCTATTTTTTGTTTAAATATTGTTCATATTTTACTTGCAATTACTTATTAAAATTTTATATTATGGAGCAATTTTTAAATTGGAAAATGAATATGAACATAACAATATCGTTAAATAGTTTTTGATTTACTGAAAGAAGTTATTTTTAAATAATTAAATAAACAAATTTTTGTGTTGCAGCTTTTTTTATTGCTGTAGACTCTAAGAATTTAGTTTAGATTCTGCTCCATATTTTACCAGTACTCCCCTACTAACTAGCGGTTGTGTAATATTGTATGCATTTAACTTGAAAACAACAAAATCTTAGACAGGTGGTTTGCTTCAAGCAACAACTTTCAGCATCAACACAACTTTACTAATATGTGTTTTGGGATTCTGCTCTGCATTATTTATTACTGTAATAATAACATATATTGTTAGTAGTTTCGCTGCCTCATTTTAAACATAACTGTGAAGTAGAATTAAGTTTAATGGTAATGTTATTATTAATTGTTATCTCAAGAATGCAATCCAGCAATAAATAATTTTGTTTCTGTTTTCTTTTCTACCTATTATACTTATGATTGGTCAACATTGGTAAGGTATCAGATATAAGATATAATAGATGATGAAGGAGCTTACGGCTGAAATTAAAGGAATAAGAAATAGTCAAAAGGATTATCAACAACCCATAAAATAGTACATGAAAATGAAATGACGAAAAAGGAAATTAGGGAAACGAGTAAAGAAATTAATATACTTAAAAAACATAAAAATAAACAATCCTATAATAATAGAATCCAAAAGTGAGTTACAGATAAAACAGGCAATGCAGGATTTTCTTAAGCAGGAACTAAATATAGAAATAAACTCAACTCCGGAGTCAACCCCTTTTCGCCGCCACATAATTTATTAAAATGAGAAGAAGTGAAGATAACTATATTTTTATGCATAATCATTAAATAGAACATTAAGAAAGTTAGTTATTAAACAAATAAATATGAAATCATGTAATGAGGAATATATATTTTTCTTTTGCATATCCCAAATTTGCATTTGGTTATTAAGATCTCACTCTGTATACTTAGCTGAAGCTGAACTGGCGTAGAATATTTCTAGTTTAATATTCATTTATGCCTCCACTAAATTCCCATGTGTACTACTGTTCTAGTGTTTCCATATCATCAGGTAACCAAACAAAAGGCAGAGGAAGCTTGATCTGCGAGATCAGGATCTAAGTGGGATAATGTTATTCATGGAGTTGTTAATGCGGGCGTAAATAGATGTATTGTGACGACGTTGTTTAACAATGTCGTATCCGCGAAAAGTTGGACTGCAGATGTTATTGCACCGAAATATCGTAGACCGACTCCCCGGAGAAAATATATGGTGGAAGACGTTTGTGATAGTCTGGGGCCTTAAGGATATGGTGTGTTGGAACAGAAGACAAGATTTCACACTTTTCGACAAATGACATTCTTACGGTAAGATTTGCAAGTTTTACATAGCTCGTAGGAGAAATAGAGTATATCTTAAAATATTTTTTATATTATTTTGAATGGGTATTTAAATTAAATTCATGACTAGTGGGACCATTTTATTATTCAAAATCACAAAATGTTAGTAACATTGTATTGTATTTATAGCACGACTCTCATTTTATAACATCATAATATCTAGAACAAGAGATTTCGCAAAAATAGTTACGTGGTTTGTAGTACCTTAAAAATAATAGATTCAATTCTGAAATGATTTATCCATGTTAACTAGTTGTCTTGGATTAGTAAGTTTAACAGTTTAACATGTTACAATTATATTTGAAATTAATTAATTTCTATAGCAAACGTAAAAATAATATTTAATTTTTGGAATTTTGAATATTATTTACCGGTTTAATGCTCGAAATGCGAGACTCTTAAACATGTTGATTGCCTGAAAACTGTCCACATAGAATTCGACGTTCGAAACTGAAAATAGAGTGGTTCTATGAAATAATAATATTACTTTTAACAAAAATGGCTTATTAATTAGGTTCTTTTTTTTTTTTATTTAATGTGTTCGCTGGCGGAAACAGCGAGAGAGCTTTAATTCTGATTATTTTTAAACATCCAAAATTAAAATGACTACCGATTCGGTCGACTATGCAAAGGCTTCAGGCTCATTTTTTAGTAAAAATAATTTTTTCCGATTTCCTTTAATTATCATAATCTGTTTCGTGTATAAACTGCCTCACAAAAATTTCAAGTCGATTGAACAAAAATTGAGGGAGATATTTGCATTTGAATAATACAATGCTCTGTATATGGCGAACACGCCGGAGTGACGTCAGCATATCCTATTAATTCTATTATTTAAGTTCGCCCGCAAAAAATACACAAGATTAGTAGTATGCATTGCTACTATCAGAGGAGTAATAAATTTGTTGCAACTTTTTTGCATCCAGGTTACTCTGTTTACTTTTCTTGTGAACTGATAACATTCTGCACTGACTAGCCTTCGACCGCAAGGAAGGTTTTATATCTACACACAACCAAACTTATATGGAATCACCCATTTTCTCCTATTTGATCAAATTTAAAGAAAAGAGGATAGAAAATAAATAGAGGTGTATGCAAACCACTTTTATTGAAAAAATAAACAACAACTTTTTAAATAACCTCGGGCAGCGTGCGGAGGACTGATTTGACTCACTTCATAGCGATATGAAGTTAAACAACAGCTACCGCGTTTAGTACTTGGATGGTGACTATCCACGGAAAGACGCGGTCTCGTTTCCCTACTTCTAGCGGCTTGTATATCAGCTATATCGCAGAAGCAATACAACTGTAGGCGAGAGGTGTATTGAGGATATACCATCCTTCGGAGAGGATATAAAGCAGTCGGTCCCTTGTCTGTTAAATGTTAGGCAAGTAAAAAATCCCTACTCTTAGTAAGATAAGAGGTTCGGCAAAATTTCCAGGTTGGGGGTTGCTCCTGGCGTCGGTGATAGGCCCTGGTAGCGGAAATAGGCCGACGTTAAATAAGTGAATAAAAAAAAAAAAAATAAATAACTTCTGTAATAACACGAAACATAAAACGTAGATATCTTTTTCTCAAACAAAAACTTTAAAATAATAGAGAATTTAAGAAACAAAATAATCATTTTTTGTTAATTTAATAATCAGTGTTGCCACCTCTAGCCTCAATACATGCGCGAATTCGACGAGGCATGCTTTCGATTAGGTTATTAATATTTTCCCATTCTTCTAAAGCTGCTTGAATCAGTTGGTGTGTGTTGCCAGGGTTATTGACTCGAGCTCTAATCCTTCTTTTAATCATATCCCATAAGTGTTATATGGGATTAAGGTCAGGTGAACAACTAGGCCACTGTAAAACAGTCACACCTTCTGTTTCCAAAAAATTTGTGGCGACTTTGCCTGTATGAGGAGGTGCATTATCGTGCATAAATAAAAAATTTTTGCCAAGAGCGCCTCTCCAGTTTCTTACTATAGGTCCTAGAATTAAATCAACATACCTAGGACCCGTTAAGTTTTGTCTTATGGGAATTAAAGGAGTTTTCTCATCCACCATAATTCCACCTCAAAACATTACAGTTCCTCCTTTGTATTTGGGGACAGATTTGGCAACAGCGAGTGTAGCCTGTCTCCCACGACCTCTCAAAACTCGAATTCGCCGGCCGTCTGAACGAAGGCCAATTCTGGTTTCATCTGAAAATAAGACATTTTGCCAGTCTTCTATAGTCCAGTTTTGATGCTCCAAGCACCATTGTAAACGGTGAATTTTATGTTGTCTTGTTAGTTCGGGAACCCTTAACTGTCTTCTGCTAAATAATCCTCGAGTTCGAAGCATTTTCCTGATCGTTTCGACGGAAACGCTAATACCCGTAACTTGCAAATGTTGCCTTTGAAGCTCGGGATGAGATGCAGTTGGATTTATTCTTGCTATTTGAACTAGAAACCGGTCCTGCTCTTCAGTAGTAACTTTTCCACGACTTCTTCTTGATCGATTTTTTAAGGTTCTAGAAACCTTGAATAGGTTTTCGAAACGACCTCTTGTGTAACCCCTACCGTCCTTGCAATTTCTTTTTGTGACATTCCGTGGTCTACCAGAGTAATAATTCTTCCCCTCTGCACGTCTGATAACCCCACATAAGGCATTTTTTCAAACATTTTCACACAGAAACAATTTATAACCGAACTATGATTTTACATGTGTACAGCAAAATTACCACTGTAATAGCAAATTTCATCAACTTGGAATGAACCTACGTGTTATTGTTAGTAAACACATTCATCTTTTTATACGCATACATTCCTATTAGTTGTCAAAAGACACCCTCTAACTGTTCCTCTGACATTACGTCAAAGGCGTAGAGGTTATTTCCCAGTTTAAAACTGGTTAATTTGAATGTTTATTAGATAAATCAACTTTTTTTGGATAAGAATCTCAAGAAATATGATAATAAATTCCAAAAAAGAAAAGGAGGAGAAATAATTTCTTTGTTATTAAAAATAAAAAAAACTCACATTAAAATGAGCCTCACACCAAATTTTGTCGTTTTGCTGCCTAGAAAATCGACTTTTTGCCATCAAATTCTTGGTTTTTATCCTTAGGTAAAGAAATGAAAATTATATCTAGCGATGTCACAGTAGTATTTTTACATTTTTGGGTACCAGACAAAGTCTCTGACAATATTTATATTTTTCTCTTTGATTGCCCATTTTGCATAAATAGACTTTAAGAATTACGAAATAACAAAAAAAAAAAATGCTAAATGAGCGTAGATTCTATTATTTATCGCATTTGTATTCTGAAATAAATTTTATCAGTTATTATTTAAGTGGGCAACATATTCTACTACAGATATTTCTTATGGATTACCATTAGGATTTGTCCTAGGTTCGACTCTATTACCATTTCAATGTTTCTGTCATATCTAAAAAATATGAGCCGAAGGCATTTCATTCGAAATTACAGAAATCCAATATTATATATTGTAACGAAGTGATTTTTTCCAGACAAGGGATATCTGCTTTTGCTTTAAATATTACCGTCACTTGGGTACAGCCTGCCGCCGCTTTTTAGTAAGTAAGTCCTGTTCTAGTTAAGTTAGTATTGAGTTGTAAAAAACCAGCTGGTAAACAAGCAGTTAAATAATGAATTGGTTAATTTTCGACTATCCCCCGTATAATTAAAATCCGTGAATTAGTATAAATAATGAGCGAGTCGGAAACAAAAATCATTAGTTACTAAAACCGGTTAAAATATTAATCCATGTCCGTTTTAATCCGTTTCTTTTTGCAATATATTCTAGAAATTGCAAACAACCCATTTCCGGTTAGTAATACTCTGAGGCAATAGTATTAGTTACCTAATGCGCCCGACCTCAGTAAAGAACGTTGTGCGTATGAGTCCTGCGTTTCAAGTCAATCGGCCGTTTAACGCCATACGTCATTAAAGTAACAAAATGCCAGCGGAACGTCGAGTCCGTATCAGATCTTGCAGATCCTTCGAATCAACCTCAGCAATCAGTTCAACCCGTCACCGAGTTCACCGCGCCGACTTAGAGTAATAATTTTCGTGAAACGAGTACTGGTAAGAATACACCGTGGTCCGCTATTAACAGTCAGTACTGCCTTCAGTTAAGTATAGATATTCAGAGTTCTTTTGTCCGGGAGTATCGCTGCATTATACTACTAAATCAAACTAGGGCTACTTAATAATACCTTCGTTGGTTTCTTTTGTTGCATAAATTGTGCATCGGCTGGCTAGATTTGCTCGGTCGGGTCGGGTCGGGTCTCCCTGCACAGAGGTTACCGGAAAACCTATCTTAATAACAATAGTCATTGATAAATAGCTCTACGTTTGTGGCAGTAGTTCGCCGTATTTTAAAACATCCAGTATAGACTAAAATATCTATAGCTAACCGATTGTCCGTCGTACATACAATATATCCTGTTGGAGACCCCGCGTGCTTGCCGTTCGAAATCGTTCAGTAGAGAAAATAGACACCGGCTACCCCAAAAATTCACCGACGAAATAAATAATATTCACGCGTACGTACTCTTGATTACCAGCCAGCATACTTATTTTATTTACCAAATTTGTACATTTTCGACTACAGAGTCGCTAAAATATTCAGTTCATTTATTTATATACTCCCAATTAGAAAAATAAATACGTTGTTATACCTAATTAAAATTCACGAGTTATTACTTCCGCCGTTAATTTCTGATTAACCCGTTTGAGTAGGGGTCGAAGTCCATTAGACAGACCTCCAGCTTACGAACCTCTGGACGTGATCCCATGTCTTCAACTGTTTAGCTACCCCGGATTGCTCTCCCCATAGGAGAGCCAAAAAGTGCTGTTCTTTGCACTTAAAAATTAAAGAACTGGCGCCCAAGATTTCCGTTTGAAAAAACTTTACGTAAGTATACTACAAATAGTAAAATAGTGTCTATTCCTAAGTTTTTATTTCATACTATGAAAATAAATAAATTTTCTACGTTTTTTCCTTTTTTCACCCTTGTCAATACTGACTTTGTTTTGATTCACTGAAACTATGAAAAAAATTACATTTTAGGATATGGCATTACAAAAATGTTATTTATAAACGATACGTATCAAGAGAAGAAAGTAGAATCATTTGTAAAAAAGTAATAGACATATTTCAACAAAATTTAAATTTTTCTTTTTATTTTGCGAAGAGTGGAGTGAATCGACATAATATGAAAGAATTTTCTTTTTTATGCATTTTGTACTGCAATACATGCCTAAGCAACATCGCTTAATATATTTTAGAATCAGAGACACAAAAAAAAATAATGAAGACAAGAAGAGAATTTGTAACTCTGTTAAATAAACAAAAACTATGGTTTGTTCCTTTTGGAGTTTATTTAAAAGAATCGTACCCAAAACAGATAAGAAAATATCAACTATTCTTGCCCATCATTTTGCTGTGATGTAATATATTATTCTTAAAAAAATTTTAGAACTAAGTTTATACAGGGTGATCCAGATTTTAATACATTAATTTTGAGAGGCGGTAGAGAATTGCAAAATAAGGGGACTTTTCTTAATAGACATACCTCAAAATATGCACCATAACTTAGGTACAGGGTGTTGAAATTTCATTAAAAAAAAATTTATAATTTAATATCTAAGGAAATACAAAAGTCATCTTTTTCAAATTTGGCACACCGCAGTTCTATGTAAATCTGCATCTACTGTTCAAGTCAAAAATAGTAACAGAAAGCCATTGGAGCAGATATGGGGTTACATATCCCCTTTCTATAAATATATAGTGTGCCGCTGGATATTTTTGAAAAAATTATTAAACTGCTAAATTGCCTGTAGCATTCTAAAAAAATGTGTTCTTGTAAAATTTTGATAGAATAAGCCGTTCCCGATTTATTTGCAATTAAACTCTTTTGTTCAAGCAAACTGAAATTATCAATTAGCCTTCAATCATCTTTAAATCAATTTACATAGAAAGGCGGTGTGCCAAATTTTATAAGGATAGCTTTTATCTTTCCTTAGATATTAAATTATAAAGTTTTTTTAATGAAACTTCAACACCCTGTATTTAAGTTATGGTGCATTTTTCGAGGTATGTCTATTAAGAAAAGTCCCCTTATTTTGCGATTCTCTATCGCCTCTCAAAATTAATGTAATAAAATCTGACCACCCTGTATATAGACTGCCAATATGAAATTTTATTAAAAAATAAAAAAGTTTATACAGGGTGTTCTGAAAAACACTAGCATAAATTCAGGGCCTGATAGAACCATGGGCGTATCTTTTCCGTTTTCAAGATACAGGGCGTTAAAAATAATTTTTTTAAATCTAGTTTCGGTCCTATCTTCAAAATTCAACCAAATGAGCTGAAATTTTGCTATGTGGGGTTTCTGGGGATGCTTATTGCTCTGGTGTTATTAATTATTGGCTATATCATACAGGGCGTTCAGTACAGTACTCCGTGGAAACATTTTAGGTCCTAACTTTTTTGAGATTAATCTTTTTGCCCTTTTGTCACCTGTTGGTATGGCAAATTTTATTCTAAACAAAAAAGGTGCTCTTGTAAGATGTGCTGAAATTTGCCCGTTTTCGAGAAAAACCATAGTGCACCAAAGTCAAGCAGCTGGTATCCCAAATTGTTGGTTTTTATTTCAAGTAGGCTTTGGCACCTAGTTGTTATTACTATTAGTTTCCTTAATCAAACTCAAAATCAAAGTTATTATTTGAATGGTAATAACAAAAAGTAATAGTTAGTTTATTTCTGGAAAAGTTTAACACATACTGAATACAACTGAAAAAAAGAATAACTAATTATTACTAACAGAAAATTAAAATTTAAGGAAAATTATTTTCAACGCCCTGTATCTTGAAAACGGAAAAAGATTATGGTTCATAGAAACAAATTGTAATATTTTTTTACATTCTATCAGCCCCTGAATTTATGCTAGTGTTTTTCAGAACACCCTGTATAATTAAGGTCAAGAATAGTAAATTTGTCCCTGACAATTACTTTTTGTACAAGACGCTCTTAATAACGTTTGAATAAAATATAGAACAGCGAAAAAGAAACCAACATTTGTATAAAATACCACCAGACTATCGAAGAGTTTGCTGTTACAGATGGCCCAAAATCATTGCCTTACAAAATTGATATATGTTTACCTGACACTCCACTAAGACTTTACGTGAAATCACATTACTTACGTCAGATAGAGAAATGGTCGTCACTTTCAGCTTGATATACGCAGGGTATTACAAGAGATTGGAAGTTTAAAACTTATTTCTTTAGGCATAGTTAAAGGGCAAATATTGCGAGGTGATAAGGGAATGCAAAGTAAAGTTGTGTCTTTGTTAATCCGGGAATGAATTTATATTAAACATTTTGATAATGTATGTAAGTGCAAAGTAAATGTATAAAGTTGGTAAGCACCTGAAATCAGTTAACAGTTTCATGTTGTTTTAAAGTATGGTAGCGATTGTTTGTAGAAAATAAGAGTATTAATTAAATTTTCTGAATACCATCCCAATTTATTACAGCCCGCATATCTGATTTTCCAGGTTGAGCTTGGCTAGCTTTTCTATTTTAATAATGTAATAAAAGCTAAGAGATCTCACTGAGAAAATGGAGTATAGGGAGAAGAAAAAACACTAAACCCCTGGAATAGCTATCGTCAGAAGTGTAATTTTTTTACAGCTGTTTTTATCGGGAATTATATTTAGTGAATAAAACTCTTTTACCCAACTATTTTACCGATAAACTTTTCCACAAATACTTTTCTCTTAAATGTCCTGAAAAGATACATTCGTCTAGAAGGAGGTTTAATAGTTACATAATATTCCACAATTATAATAGTCGTAATAATCTTGTGTGGTTTTTAACTCAATTACTATGGTATTTTTTAACAATTTGCTACAAGTTCCTTTTACAAAACACAGAAATTCTACCATGTATTAGGACCAATAATTATTGTATTCACAACACGCATTCACATACAGGGTAACAATTTGACAATTTGAAATCTTTCGATTGCTAGATCTCCGGAAATAATGAATATATAAAGAATCGCTCGAAACCGTTTCGATGATATGAAGGGCGAACTTGAATAGTATAATAAGAGTACGCCAACCTACCCCTCAACGCCAACTACACCACCTACCCACACTCAAAAACCTTAAATGGCAACCTCCTACTTGTGCTTTTCATGATTTCATTACAAATTGTTATCCAACTCTAAAGATTAATTTGACATTAATCTTTTTGTCTTTATTAGATTTTATGACGCTGTTTTCTACCTTACGGGGGCTGTTTGCAACTTACTACCTACAAACAGTCCCTGCCAGCTTTTAATACCTTTTAAAAGGAATCTCGGGCGCCAGTTTATTATTTTAGAGTGCAAGGAACAGCACTTTCTTTCTCGGCGGTATCGAGAAAGGTAAGGGTAACTTCAGTGGAGAAACGATTGTATCCAGGGGTCTGGTGGATGACTGTCAGTTTTCAGTGGACTGGACAATTTACCATACGGGTCTAATTAGCTGTATCTAGAATAAATGAAAACTCATTGATTTTAACATTGTAAACGAAATCTTTATTCACAAAAAGAAATTAAACGACGTGCAGTAGCGGTTATATAATAATCTATCAGACACTAGGTACAAATAAAAATAACGTGGACTGGTAAACAAGTGAATGTTACTTACAAAGTCGTGTGCATCATATGAGAGAAGCTGCCCTGTAAAACGAAAGGCTACAAATAGAAACGTGCCTTGGTGGAATAGGGAGCTCAGCAAACTTAGAACCAAAACAAGACAATTTTGTAACAAGGCACCGGAAATTGGGACGAGTATAAAGAGACGTTGACAGATTACAATACGGAATGGAGAAAGTCTAATCGAAGAACTTGGAGAGGGTTTTGGGAGAGGATCAGTGAATTGCCCCCAGCTACCCGACTCCAGAAAGTTCTTTCAAAAGACCACTCAAACGGAATTGGGCTGCTGCAAAATTCAGGCGGCAGCTGTACTGAAAGTAGAGAGGAAAGTGTGAAACTGCTTCTGCAAACTCACTTTCCCGGCTCTAATATCGTGGAAGATAGAGAGGCTGTAAACCCGACTCTCAAGGACGTACACCGTCCTACGAACCGGGAAAAAAGCATCTCTGGAAAAATCTTCACGCCAAATAGGGTTAGATGGGCTATCAGCACATTTAGCTCTATAAATCACCCGGAGGAGACAACATTTTCCCGGCTCTGATATAACAAGGAATCGAGGAGCTGTTACCTATATTGGTACAAATCATCAGAACCAGTTATACCCTAGCTTACATTCCCCAAGCTTGGAGGGAGGTAAAAGTGGTATTTATACCCAAGGCAGGGAGGCGACCAAGCGCCCAACCCAAATCCTACCGCCCCATAAGTCTGACCTCATTTCTTCTAAAAACAATGGAGAAAATCTTAGACTTATACCTAAAATGCGAAAAACGAACAAATTTACCGCTTCATAAAACCCAATTTGCCTACCACAGAAACCGCTTTACACAGCATAGCATTGAGAAAACTATTGTGGCCAAAGAAGTGGCTCTTTGTTCATTCATAGATAGAGGGGGCTTTTTACCTCCTAAGATTCATAATTCATAAAAAGAGCCACACAAAGAAAAGGTTTTGAACCTTCAACTATAAGATGGACTCAATCCATGCTTAACAGCCGGAAAATAATGGCTACAATGGGAGGCGATTCAGTAACAGTAACAGCCATCAAGGGATGCCCGCAAGGAGGGGTTCTATCACCCCTGTTATGGTCTATAGTTGTAGATGAGCTTCTCACGATACTAACTTACTCTGGATTCGACGTCCAGGGTTATGCCGATGACTTAGTCATTGTAGTAAGAGGAAAGCATGATAGGAAGATCTCAGGCCTAATGCAAGTTTCTCCTAACATCTTTAAAAAATGGTGCTTGGCAGAAGGTTTAAATGTCAATCCAAGCAAAACAGTCATCGTACCATTCACAAAAAGAAGGAAGCTATCATTAATAGCTCCAACGATTAATGGTACGCAAATTGACTTATCAGATGAGGTAAAATACCTAGGTGTCATTCAGATCAGAAGCTTACCTGGAATGCACATCTGACAAGAGTCACAGGATAGGCAACTACGGCTCTTTGGACATGCCGAAGACTTTTTGACAAAACCTGGGGTCTAAAGCCAAAAATGACCTACTGGGTCACCTATGCATCATTAATATGGTGGCAAAAAACAAAACAAATAACAGCACAAAACAAGTTGTTAAAAGTGCAACGGTTGGCGTGTCTTGGAGTTACAGGAGCGATGAACACCTGTCCAACAGCAGCAATGGAAACTCTGCTTGACCTGCTCCCTTTACATATTTACGTAAAGAAAGACGCAGCTCTCAGCGCCGAAAGACTGCATTCTACTAGGAATTTTAAAACAGGTGATTTAGTCGGGCACTTGAATATCTTAAATGAAATTCAGTTCGACTCAATGACCAAACCCACTGACATAATGCCAGCTAGGTTCGAATTTGAGCGTGAATATGAAGTGGTTCTAACAGACCGCCAGAAATGGAGCTCCGGAGGACCTAAATTTGAAAAAGGATCACTTATCTGGTACACAGATGGATCAAAGATGGAACAAGGAGTAGGAGTAGGCATCTATGGGCCAAGATGTAAACTGTCAAAACCCTTAGGCCATACTCCCACTATCTTTCAGGCAGAAATTCATGCCATAGAAATTTACGCTCAAGAATGTATCCAAAAGAGAACACGAGGAGCAAGAATCTATTTTCTCTCAGACAGCCAGGCAGCGTTTAAAGCTCTGAATTCATTTATCTTTAAGTCTAAAATCACCTGGGATTGTCTGCAAACAGTAAAGCAACTGGCAAAGAACAACAAAGTAACCTTGATGTTAGTGCTAGGGCATGAAGGAATAGAAGGGAATGAGATTGCAGACCGCCTCGCTAGAGAAGGCGCAGAATCATCATTCATCGGACCGGAACCGTTTTGTGGGACATCAAAAAGTCACACAGTGGATGCGGTCAGAAAATGGGAAAAGGAAAATAAATCCTCATACTGGAGTCAAACTTCAGGACAAAGACAAGCGAAGAAGTTTATTAACTACTCGCAAAAAGAACTAAAGAGCTTCTCGAACTTGGCAAACCGGAGATAAGGCTAATAACAGGCCTGCTCACAGGTCACTGCCTAATGCCCATTGCAGACTTAATCCGACAAAGGCTGCGACACTTGGAATAGGTGTTTCTAACATCTGCCGAAGTGGAAAGCACGGCTCCCCAAAAAATTTTGGTATCCCTAGAAACCTAAGAATTGACGGGTACACATAGACCCAGGGTTATGCCAAAAGATCTGTCCAGGTCGAAGTGAAGGGAGGGAGGTTTTAGATACATTAACGACCCACCTGTAATCTAATCTAATCTAATACTCGGATAAGAATCGGTTTCGGCAGTTAGTTAGTAGTGCAGGGGCGAAATCGCGGTGGCTGATTTAAAGATGGGAAGATTGACAACTCGACAGATCCTTTCTTTCCTTCTGACGTGTCGTTCGTTTTCGGCGGCAAAGGATTCGGTTCCTGTTCGGTCCCTAGGGCGCGTTGCTAATGGTTTGTTTCATATCGGAACCTCAGACTAGATACGTTTCTTAACCACGCTCTAACACGTTGCATAACTTAATCACGTTACTCGATAATTCTGAGGTCAGAAATAGTGCAATATTTCAATTAATAATGTTTTAATAATTTTTAGTAACGAATGGTTTTTACTACCGACTTGGTTATTTATATTAACATTAGTGTGAACAAATCGCGAATTTCAACTATACCGGGGATGGTCCGAAAATACTGTTTTAAATTAATCAATTAATTTAATTTTTATTTACCAGCTGCTTTCAATTTAAACTAAATTACTTAACAGAGCCTGTAAGATGGACCTATGTGACGAAAATATTTTTAAACAAAATTCTTGACGAAAAAATTACGTCACTACAGACTTCTTTCGATGTTATTTAAATTTGAAATAATCTACAGGGTCCTCGTTTTTTTGTGGTCATTACCCTTTTAAGCCTCTCCAATTTTTTATTGCGACGCCACTGACTAAGTTTGAGAATAAAATCTAATTTATCATTTTGTTCCTGAACTTTCACCTTCTTGAAGTTTTTCACTATCTCTTACAGCCTAGAAGTTAGTTTGCAAAAAATAAAAGAATGCATTGTTCTAAAGATAATTTAATACTGTTGGCAGTGTCCATGAGACAATAATCTACAAGGTACTACTTGAAACTAAAATTATTATAATCTAAAAAAAAAACTTGACGGAGGTATAACCATGATTTTATTATTAATTGAATATGGTATATAGTTTCCCTTCCTTTTCTTTTTTTGGGATTTATTACCACATTCCTTGAGATTCCTATCCAAAAAAATTCGATTTATATAAAAAATATTCAAAATAACCAGTTTAAAATTGGGAAATAACTATTGTTTGTAGTTTATTTGTGGCGGATAGTTAATATTCATTGAACTTAATTCTGGGAATCACGCCAAATTCTAAAAAATAAATAGAAATAAGAAAATCGCCAAAATATGTCAAGATAAAAGTGTAGTATCAAAGGCAAACCTCAACAGTTTGCCCCAGAAAACCACTGTATATAGTTCTAAATGAATATAAATACAATATTGTTATCTAAAATTCGTATCAGTGGTTTTCTAGTATTTTACACTAGAAAATATAACAAAATGTATATTATATAATATATAGATATATATATACAGGGTGTTCCAGTTTTTTGTAGCAGGACTTTAACAGTCGATAGACAATTGAAAATTATTAAAAAAAGTTCCTATAAACATAGGTTGAAAAATGCTTAGTTTTCGAGATACAGGGTGTTAAAGTTTGAAAATAAATACGGATTTATATTAATATTTCCAGAATGCTAAGAAATATCGAATCCAAACTTGCCAATTCTTTACATATAATTTAGAGGCCTATTTTAGAATAACAAACTACTACTTTACTTAACCATGGGCGTAGATATATGGGTTTACTAAGGCTCTTTTTTACAAAAAAGTAGTACGCCACTGATATTTTCCCATGTTTTCAGTTTAATTCAATAAAGCAAGAAAAAACAAAAATTTTATGTCTCTTGGCACTTTTTGATATGACAAGCCGTTTTCCAGAAAATTTACATTTAATCATTTGATGCACCCATCTGGACGAATTTTAGACAAACTTGAAGTCGCTCAGAATTTCACCAAATTTGATGGTTCGAAAAGTCTTTTAAAAAGAAAGAATGAAACATCGCTAATGATGCTTGTAATGAAGTAAGACACTTTTACATGTTGCTAGCTTTTGTGTTTGCGTTTCTAATAATTTATTTTAGTTCGACCGTTGCGTTTTAATACATTTGTGTTATAAAAATTTTGATTTACATGATAACATACTTTTACAATAAATATTTTAAATGTTTCATTCTTTATTTTTAAGAAATTTTTGGCACCATCAAATTTTTTGAAATTCTGAGCGACTTCAAGTTTGTCCAAAATTCGTCCAGATGCGTGCATCAAATGATTAAATGTAAATTTTCAGGAAAACGGCTTGACATATCAAAAAGTGCCAAGAGACATTAAATTTTTGTTTTTTCTTGCTTTATTGAATTAAACTGAAAACATGGGAAAATATCAGTGGCGTACTACTTTTTTGTAAAAAAGAGCCTTAGTAAACCCATATATCTACGCCCATGGTTAAGTAAAGTAGTAGTTTGTTATTCTAAAATAGGCCTCTAAATTATATGTAAAGAATTGGCAAGTTTGGATTCGATACTTCTTAGCATCCTGGAAATATTAATATAAATCCGTATTTATTTTCAAACTTTAACACCCTGTATCTCGAAAACTAAGCATTTTTCAACCTATGTTTATAGGAACTTTTTTTAATAATTTTCAATTGTCTATCGACTGTTAAAGTCCTGCTACAAAAAACTGGAACACCCTGTATATATATATTTATATGATATGTAAAAAACAATTATAAAACAATAACTTATCTTAACAGAACGCCTTCGACGTAATGTCAGAGGATCAGTTAGAGGGTGTTTTTTGACAACTAATAGTAATTAAATTAATACAAAAATACTACGCTGACGTTTCGAAAACTATATCCGTTTCCTTTTTCAAAGTTTAGGCTTTAGATTTTTATGTAACGTGTAGAATAACACGGCATAAAATAAAAATTGTTTATCATTTCCATAGATACTTACCATAGAAATGTTGAAAAATATACGAAATAATATTAATTTTATTGAGTTCTTCTCTTAACATTGGTAACCAAGTTGAACAAAATTCTACCGAACAATTTGATATGCATTTAAAAAGAAAAGGAAGAGAAATAATTTATGAAATGCCACAATTAACATTTAAACAATATGGTATATAGTTGTTAACTCAAAAATGTTAACTTAAAAATGCTGATTCTCAATTTGTGGACTATATGTATAATTATTGTAATATTGCAAAATGACGAAAATAAAATAACTTACCGAAATCCATTCAGCTCTCGTAATTAATAATAATAATAATATATTTCATTCGATGGCATCAGAATGATGGCAATAGGATGGGAAAATAGGAAAAAGGAATTTTCTGACACCTCGTTAAATAAAGTTCATAAACACTAACTATTCAATTAAACACTTATTGAAGAAAACCATAAACATATAAATTTAAGTAAAAATAATAATAATTGTTTTACAAATTGCCTTCTTACTTTTCTCGACTATCAAAATCTAATTACTGAAATTATATCCTTATTTTTAGTATGCAAAAAATATATAAAAAAACACACATAGGTTGCTGTTCAATTTGCCACAGCCAGATACCTCTCTTTTACAAGAAATGAAGTCAAGCAACTAGTGGGATTTCAAACCAAGAACAGAATTAGAATTATATTCCAAACCAAATTATAAATTATTATAATTATATAAGAAAGTTGGTACCAATAGTAATATATCATGTTTACTATAAATAAATTCAGAGGTACAAATAATTCTCTCATTAAAATAAGTAGTTTTATTTAGTTGAGAAAATGGCTCATATGATTTATTGTAGATATGTGAAAGAATATCTCTGATTATATTTTGTACTACTATTGTTTACGCCGGGGTTTTGTTCTTTAATAATATTTAATGTTCAGTTAAAGAGGTCATTATCATAGGAAAAAAATCGAAAAGAAGATTTTTCCTAAATTAAATATTTTGTAAAACTTTTCATATTGTAAAAACAAAAATAATTTGTCTGCAGTTTTTTAAAAGCATTCTATGTAAGAAAGCGTAGTGTTGTTTTATACCAAATTTCTATATACAAAATAAAACAATTGTATTTTATTTTTCATAGTAAAATAGCAGATACTACCCCTAGTGAAACAATCCGTATCCAGCAAATATACCACAGATGCGGTAATAATTCGCTTCTAACTAATGGACGCTGCTTTTATAGGATGAGAAAAAACTGTCTTAGTTAATGTTGCGGTTATTCTAGGGGAAGATATTAATGGTGTAATTTAGAACCAGGAACAATTTTTTGTTTTATAGAAACATTTCCTAATATAAGTTAACACATTATGTTTACCTAATGCCCTATATTTATGTTGCTGAATTTCAGTTTCTAACCAGACACGTTTTATATTTTATACTTCATTGCTGGCAATTTAAATGGTATAATTTTATAATTTTTATTGATATTAGTGTAAGATTTTAAGTCATCTGAATACTAGTACTTTAGAATCAGATCAAGTCACTACCTATTTTAAAAAATCATAGTTGAATTAATGGTAATTTTTATAAATTAAACACTATTTTTATTTCGACAAAATCCCAATGCCACTTGCCACGGAGAATCCAACTTGGAACTGTAGGATGGAAGTCAAGTGTGTTTAACAATGCAAATGCAATGCTAAAAATGTGCGCCGCTTATCGAAACATTGATTTTTGAACTTTTTTTATACGCATTATTTATTTTGTTTCATTTCATTTGGACGCAAATAGGATTTTTTTGCGAGAAGTATTCTTTCCAATATTACCAATATTTACTGCATGTACCATTAGCAACCCAGTAGTTCGTTATTAGTTTGTAAACTGTTACTTTTTAATAAAACTCATTATTAAGACGGCGTAATTGTTCTGTATTATTAATACACATTTTTAGAAAAACCACACAAAACTACAACCATTTAGCTAGCCCTCAATTCGACATTTTTTTCCATTTTAAATTGATTTTTTAATTATTTTTCCTGTACTATACATATATGTATAAACAGGATATTGCATAGATAAATTATGTGTGTCCTTCCAAAGACGTGATCTGCAAGTAAATACGTAATCTGCAAAAAATTGTAGATATATGTGGGTGTTATTTTACAATTCTCTTTCTTTGCTTGATATGCATTGTTTATAAATAACTTTGTTTAGGCTTTATACAAGCATAATAACAACAAACATATCCAAATTGATATACTTATATTGATGTTTCATCTCTAAACATGCTATTATTAAATTCATTTCTTTAATATGGGTGATTCTTCCAGGAATGTCACATTCTTGTCCTAAGCAAGTATTTTAATTAAGAATTATAGGTATTTAAAAATCATTAGTTTATGGTACTTATACAGCAAAATATTCTTTGTATTAATTATGATGTATATTGTAATTATTGCATTATTTATATTTGGAAATTTTTAACTCTTAAAACATAATTCTCACCTCCGTTCCATGTCCCAATGCGCAATTGGCTACAGTAATAAGCTAGGGAAAATTATTAAAAAACTAAATAAAATATTTTTCCAAATAAAATAGGCAAGAAAAACTCAAAAACTTTGCTAAGATACAAGAATTTTATCAAAATTTGAAAAAATAATGTTGTCAATTTAGTAGATAGTTGTGTCCCAGTAAACAAGCCCCACTTCCGTGAGCAAATGGAAAACTTCTTGTAAATTCTCTAAGATGGCACTGATAGTCATCGGTTTATTTCAAAAGAAAGTAAAACTGTTTAGTTTGCCATTGCCATTACAAGAATTCGCGTCATTTAGAAAATAGAGATTGTTTAAGGGGTTTTTTGTTTTGAAAGGTAAGAATGTTATTCATAATTATCACCTCCGTTTACTGGCAGATTAGACATTGTTATTATTTTTTTCAACAATGCTCAACTTGAATTGTTTCTATAAAGTTACTTTGCATATTGACCATGAGCCAGCAACCTAACCTCAAATGCGTAGTTTTCCCGGTTTCTAAACATATAAATTTCTCACCTCCATTGTCCTCATTTCCGTTACCAGTAGATGGTAACGGAGGTGAACTATTATCACGGAGGTGAGAGAAATGATTATAAATATAAAAAATAATGCTAAAAATAATCTCTAACTATTGTTTTAAAAATTAATAGTGTCTATTGTTTTACTTTATGGATGTTACATTATGTTAAGCAGATCTTAAGCAGTCTTATTATATTTAAAACATTTTTACCACTACCAGCTAGTCAAGATCATTTCAAAGTGTAGGGTATTCTAAAAATTAAAACTTTTATAGAATAACAATGGCAAAAGCTAGGAGAAATGAGGAAGAGAAAGAAAATATACTATGTTCGAGCATTGATTAAGAAATGAACAAGATACGCGACTTCAATAGTAAAGTGTGAGGCCTTTTTTGGCAGCGAGATCTCGGCAAGTTGCGGGCATTCCTGTGATTTACGTAGTATGCCTTTGACAAACCTGTGTCGTGTCTGGTTTTATATCATTAATAATCTAGTGGTAATAAAAATTTAATGTCCAGATTAATTTTAGTTTAAAATTATTAACGTAGTATGTTCTCTCTGCGAGCTATTTCTCAACGATTGTTTGACTTTTAACCGTCACATAATTTTAAACTAAAATCAATCTGAACATTCAATTATTTGTTTTCACTAGATTATAAATTATATAAAACCAGACACGACACAGGTTTATCAAAATCATACTACGTGAATCACAGGAATGCTCGCAACTTACCGGATTCTCGCTGCCAAAAAAGGCCTCGCACTTTACCATTGAAGTCGCGTATCTTATTCATTCCTTAATCAATGGTTCGAGAGAAATGAAACGTGTTCGACAATTTACATCTGAAAAACAGAAACTACGAAATAAACAGAAGAAAAGAATGCATGCGAAGATTAAGACATGCTAGAAAAATGATCCTGAGAAGTATGAAGAGGCAAAACGACTAGAAAGAGAAAGGTACTATAAAAGAAAACAAGAAGGTAAAATTAAGTCCATTACGGAAATGACTGAACATGATAAAAGAACTGTTAGGAAACAATGGGAAATTAGAAGTAAGAATTATTATGAGGCAAAAAAAAGGGCTGAAAATTTTGAAAAAATGTTAGAGGATGGAACACCCACCTTCCACTCCACCACCAATGAAATGAAAATAATGGACAAACTCAGAAAGACGATTCCAATACCCCTCAAATTGATGTTTTTGTATTGGTAAAGCTGTGCGGCAAAAAAATGACAACATTTCATTGCAGTTGTTATGGCTATAAAAAAATTAAATGGAATATTAAGTTAAATTTTTCAAAAAATCTGAAGTTGGCAATTTTTTTCGTGTATCCAAATATAGAGGACCTTTCTCTTGTGAACATTACAGACATAGTTGAACTTTTGGATCATCCTACAGTTAACAAACATGATCAATATACATTTCGTTTACCCGAATATGAAAATATTTGTTAATAAATAAATAATAATAGTAAATAAATACACCACATGTAATTACAACCCCCTTTTTGTGCGGGAGGGGGCTACACATTTAATGACAAGGGACACACACCCAATATCCGTGTATAATGGAAAAATCCCTCTCACAGTATTTTTCATTGCCACGACCGGGAATCGGACTTTTGAGTGAGAGGCAGGTATACGCTACCATCTCGACCATCAGTCAGTAATGTTATAGAAATTAGCATGTGTTTATGGAAATATTTTAGTTAATAAAGAAATTTTATTTTATTTCTAGGATTATTATTATGAATAATTTAAAAAAAATTTTATTCTCCCTCCATATCCTTTTTAGTGTCTGCAAGTCTCACTTCCGTGTGTGCATGTCTCACTTCCGTGAGACCTGTTTTCATAAAAATATGAAAAACACCTTAAAATAATAAAATAGAATTTGAGCCAATAGTGAAATTTGACTGCATAAACATATTTGAATATTATAATGGTAAACGAACTCTAATTTATTTAACTTTAAGAAATCAAAATTTTTATTTTCAAATGTGACGTTTTTTGAAGAATCACCCATATATGATGAATATTGGATTAAAAAATTATAAAATTCAATACGTCTAAAAACAAATTATTAAAAAAAATTTTTTTTTAACTCACCACAAAATTCATTCATTATGGTCACCAATTAAAAACGAAGAGCTTGTAAGAGCGAAAGAATATGTACATCTTCTTGTGGGCTTCGTTTTTTAATTGGTGACCATAATGAATGAATTTTGTGGTGAGTTGAAAAAAATTTTTTTAATAATTTGTTTTTAGACGTTTTGAATTTTAAAATTTTTTAATCCAATATTCATCATATATTAAAGAAAGTCCAATGAATTTAATAATAGCATGTTTAGAGATGAAACATCAATATAAGTATATCAATTTGGATATGTTTGTTGTTATTATGCTTGTATAAAGCCTAAACAAAGTCATATGTGGGTGACTGACGCACGATGTTGAATTAATACGCACAACATAGATTTACTTATTTGATATTCTAGCTTTATTATAATACAAAACAGAACATTAAAAAAAAGTGACTTATATCGCTTAACTAAAGAATTGTCAATTATGTCATTATTTCCATATTGAAGAAATCATCATTCAAGCGTTAGCATCAACAGACTTGCATTCAAAAAATAAAATTTTACTGACTGAGATTATTTTCATTTTCATTTCAGACATTTTATTCCTTACTTCTGCAAAGCCCAATATGTTGTTTCATAATAATTGTAACAGAAAATTTTACTAATATCAGATAAATATGAGACTTGATTTTATATTTGCATAATATACACTTTGCACTTCCTAGGCTAGACTATTTCTGATACACGGCAATCCTGTATTTGTTAGATGAACTTAAATATGGATAATTCTTAA